>PVJN01030812.1:0-25355 GCA_004026805.1 Lasiurus borealis | reverse complement strand
AAGTTTAGAATATATAAAAATACCAGAACCATTATCCCACATTAGAGGCATAATATTTTGGTCTGGCTCTCATGATTGTGGTGTTCTGTAAGAGCAGCTTTAGAGAAGGAATTAACAATGTTGTTTAATAGAAGATTTTTGAAAATATAACATATTTTGTTAGGGATGATACTTATTTTGCATACTTTCAATTATGGACGGCTTAACTTGTGGAAAATCATTTTCCCTTACTATTTCCTTTTGTCAGTTTCATTTCTCTAGTTCCTATCATTTAAGTGTAACATATCAGCATCACCACTGATTTGTTCCAGCATTGTTATTAAGTGTCTACAATTTGCAGGGCACTAGCTTGCAAATGGAGGGGATATAAAGATAATATGTAATTTCTGCCCTCAAGGGGGTTTGTAATGTAGGTAGGAAAATTGCTAATGTCCTGGGTGTGGCTCAGTTGACTAGGTACCATCCCGTGCACCAAAGGTTGCTGGTTGGAATCTAGGTCAGGACACATGCCCGGGTTTCAGACTTGATCCCTAGTGGGAGTTGTGCAAGAGGCAACTGATTTGATGCTTCTTCTTGCATCAATGTTTCTCTTTCTCCCCCCTTCCTTCCTCTCTCTCTCTCTCTCTCTCTCTCTCTCTCTCAAAAGAAAAAAAATCAATAAAAGCCTTTAACAAAGAAAAATTGCTAAAATGTAAAAACTAATGCTTTTAGAAATAAAGTGACTATTACATTTAGAAATAATTCATTAACATTTTTCTAGTTCATTATAGTAATTTTAACATGTTGAGCATTTATTCTTGTCACAATATAGAGACATGTTCTCATGTTCTTTTAATCTCTAGGAAAAGCAGCACAAATTATTTCTTACATTTAAGACAAAATGCATGAGAGTTGAATAAAAAGTTAAAAGTACATTAACTTTTTAAATTAAATCAAAGCTATATTTCAAAGGAGCTTTGGAAAACACTACCTTTTGTTTGATTAATTATTTTGATTGAACATCTACAACAATCATTGCGCTTTAATACTCAAAATTGACAGTTATTCTCTCAGGTCACATAGCAAGACATGGAGATTATTCCTCAATACCTTCTGCAAAAGCAAACTTTATACAGCTACCAAGGGCAAAGGTCTAGGATGCTGCTGATTAAACAGCAGATAAGCAAGAAGTCATGCTGCTCTTTTCTCGAATGTTACCTCTCTTCTCACCATTGTATTGTGGTGTTGGAGGAGGTCATCCAGAGGATGTGACCACTGGTTGACCCTGAAACTGAACCCCAGCAATTGGAGGCTCCATACCCACTTCCCTATGGTGGAATGTAGATTTTGCTAACTGTTCCTACTCCAGTATGGTCTTCTTCAAGCACACAGACTTGAGAGAGTAATGTGTTATCGAGACCATCTGGACAGTGTATGTGCCTGAAAATGGATAAGGCATCTATAAACTCTTAGGATTCTGGTAGTTGAGCCTGGAGATCTCTTCATTGTGCAAGGCAGTGCAAGACATGCTAAGTTCCCTTGCCTATTAAAGCTGCCACCTCACAATCTGCAGTGGCTTGCCTTTCTTCAGTTTCTCCTTGACCTCTACGTATAGGGACAGTTTCAGATTTCACCTGCAGGTTCCAACCAATAATTGGCAAGCCAGCAAGGAGGGCTGGCCTCTTCCATCTCTTCTTGCCGTCTGTTTACTGGGTCTAGTTTCCAATTTCATTGGGGGAAGTCTCAAGGCAATGAACCAGCATTTGGGAAGGCAGTTTTGTTTTGTATCGCTTTCTTAACTGAAATGTGCAGATAGATATCCTTAAAGAACTATACTCATAAAATGAGAAGGTGGCCCAGCATCAAACTAAACTAGGAGATCACAGTTCCATTCCAGGTCAGGGTGTGTGCCTGGGTTGCAGGCTCTATCCCCAGTAGGGGCTGTGCAGGAGGCAGCCTATCGATGAGGCAGCCTCTCATCATTGATATTTCTATCCCTCTCTTCCTCTCCCTTCCTCCCTGAAATCAATAAAAGTCTATTTAAAAAAAATTGGAAGGGAGGTGTTTTTACTTTAACTATTTAAATCTGCTCCTACATTCCACAGAAAAGTGACGAAGCCTTATTTTAAGACTCATTCTCATCTTTATATCCAATTTTCTGTCCTCTCACTTTCTTCTTCCCACAGTCCTCCTATCAGGTATTCCCCTTTCTGGTGTCCTCACACCTCCTTGGGAAGAGGACAACCCTCTCTGTGTGACAGAGAATCTTATGTGAGTCCTGGCCCCAGAGCCACTCATGCCTCTGATCAGCCCTCCTGTGGCAGATTTCAGCTGGCAAGAGTGACACTTCTGTTTATAGGGCCCTGGTCTGCACAGACAGGAGGGAGTCTTCTTTGAGCAGCAGTTGCGTTGGAGGATGCTTTGACTTTGCTTCAGGCTCTCTACCCAGTGACTGAGGCTGATTTCTTCTGGGACTTACCTAAGCACAGACACAGCTTACCTGTCTTAGTTTTCTTCTCAAAACCAGTCGATCTCCAGCATGAAAAAATGTACATTTTTCCTCTTAATATAATTCCCATATGAAGCTCTAGGAAATAGTCAGTAGGGTCAAAGTTATTAAACAAGGAGGTTGGGGTGGGGAACATCCAGCCTGCAGGCCGTATGAGGCCCGCAAAGGTCTGGCCCTGCCAAGGCAACCACAGGTAGGATGCGAAAGTCAATAAATTCAGGAGCTTTTTTTCATAGCAACATAAATTTATGTTAAGTGAATTCTATTAAGCGAACAATGTTATAAATAGCCAAATGGCCCTTGGCAGAAAAAAGGTTTCCCCACCCCTGGCTTGGACCATGGTTGCTCTAATGCGCTTGGCAGTCCGTGTGAGCAGACTAAAACCTAAACCGGTCAATTTCTATAAATGCTCAAGGTTGAGACGTTGAAACCTAAGGACGACCAATAACAAACAGCCAACTAGGTTTCCCAAATAAGGCAACTGCTTAAGCGATAGCCACTCAAATAATTTACCTGCTTTGCTTCTGCATCTGCTCTATAAAAGCCTTTCTTCTACCTCCTGTTGGTACAGCACCCACTTTCAGTTTGATGCTGCCTGATTTGAACTGATGGATGCTCAAATGAACTCTGCAAAGTTTTAATGTACCTCAGTTTAGTTTTTAACAGTTGTGTGTGGTTATTATTAACTATAGACCCAGTGCATAAAATTTGTGCCCTTGGTGGGGGAGGGGGGCCCCTCAGCCTGGCCTGCACCATCTTGTACAGTCCAGGAGTCTTCAGGGGATGTCTGACCGATAGCTTAGGCCTGTTCCCCGCTGTTAGTCTGACATCCTTAGCACTGTAGAGGAGGAGGCTGGAGAGGCTTCTGTCACTGCCACTGCACTCACCAGCCATGAGCCCAGCTTCTGGCTTAATGGCGCTCCCCCTGTGGGAGCACACTGACCACCAGGCAGCAGCTCCTGCGTTAACCATCTGCTTCCTGGTGATCAGTGCGTGTCATAGCGACCGGTCGTTCCACTGTTCAATTAGCATATTAGCCTTTTATAATATAGGATACTGTGCTATTATTATTGTGTGAAGGTAACAAGCCCCTAGAAGACAGAGATGATATATTATTTATGTAGTTATTTAATAACTAGAGGCCCGGTTGCATGAAATTTGTGCATGAGGGGAGGTGTCCCTCAGCCCAGCCTCACCCTCTCACAATGCAGGACCCCTTGGGTAGGGTCCCTAAGCCTGGCAAGCAATCAGGGCCTATCAGGGCTTTCCTTCCCCTGGCTGCTGGCAGCTGGCCACACCTCCGCTGCTGCCACTGCTTGCCATCTGTGTAGCACTGCCCTCCCCCCAATTCCCTTATCACCGGTTAACTCCCTTTGTGGGTGACAGATGTTGGGATGCAATTGCTTGGCTGGCCTGTGCCTCTTTTTTTGGGGCGATTGCTGGCCAGCCTCACACACCCACTCCATGTCTCTGGCCGATGGTGTGGGCCTCCCTCTGTGGGGCGATCAATTGCAGGGCCCCCAGATCGGTTGCCACACAGAGGGAGTCCTTGCCCATCTGCCACAGCACTGCCAACTGGGTGGCCTGGGCCCCCTTCTGGAGGCAATCATGGGCTGATGGCAGGGACCCCAGACCCATCGCATCACACCCACCTTGGCTGGCCTGGTGCCAGTGCGTATTATAGCATAGTCGTCCAGAAGGTCACCCGAATGGTTGTTCATTCGTTCGGTCGATTTGCATGTTATGCTTTTATTATTATAGATGCTTGATTGAGTCAGAAACAACACCAATGCTTTAAGCCTGAGGGCAGATTTCTCTACTGATAGTAAGTTATGCCTTCCAGTTCATCTTGCTCTCAAAATAGTAACCTCATCTGCCACACCTATAATGTATTCCCAAGAATGAAATTCAGGAATCAAGGCTCTTATCAAGTCTAATCTGTCATTCTGTCTAGTTAATGTTATACTGTAGAACCTAAAGTATAAGTTATAAAATTTGTAGCACTTGGATGTAAAGCACTTTGTGGCTTACCTATTTCGTGGCCTCATTAGTAGCTACTCCTTATTTGTGGTCATGAAAATGCTGCACTCAGGATTCCTACGGCAGGAAGCATATGGACGGATGGCCCCAGATGCTGTCCTTATGGATCCACTCTTGTGTTCACACAAAGGCCCGGCAGGCTTCTCTCAGCCAAAGTTTGAGCTGGATACTCAGAATTTGGCATATTCTTTACTGTTTTTTAAGATACAACTTCAGTTCATGAACTACTGGTAAATATTTGTGCCATTTCCTTATAATCAAAAAAACTTTAGGTGTAGGGTGGGCTGGAAGAGGAAAATGGGGGGAAAAGGGGACATATCTAATATTTTTAACAATAAAGAATTAACTATATATTTTAAAAAATATAAAAATAAAAAGTATTTATCTCATAAAAACAACTTTACTCTGTATTTTTTAGTATCTTTCAGAGATCCTGGCATAATGGTAACACATAATAAGTACTTTATAAGTTCTTGCCTAATGAATCTATTAAAGATAACACTGTAAAGTAAATATGTATCTTAGTTTTTAGTAAGATCATCACCTGTATTTATTTTACTGGAAAACTATTTCCCAAGTGAAAAGCAAGTAAACTTCCCTTGTATGCTTGAGCCCAATGGAGGATATTCAATTTTCCAAAATAACACTTAACACTTATATAGCATTTACTGAGTAAGCATCCTCTCAAATATTTTCATGACATTTTCAGTAATGGTACTGAATTCCATAACTAGACTATTCTCTAAATTATTTAAGTTGACTTTTAGGCTGTTTCTAATGTTTTGCTATTAGAGATAATATTAAAATGAACATCTTTTATGAAGTGTTTACTTACATTTATTAATACTGCTTTTCTTGGGCTTTCTTGCTACTATATTCTCTTGATTTTCCTATTACCTCTCTGACTATTCCCTTTTATGCTGTCTTCTCTTCACCTACCTGACACTGTTCATATTTCTGAGTTCTCATACCTAGGTGTGTTTTTCTGCTTATTCTACATACTCTTTCTATAAGATATCATCCATGACTTCAATCACCATCTTATTGCTAAATTCCTTACTTTGGGCAAATATCTTGCTGAACTATGGATGTTCAAATCCAACTATGAATATTGTGTTATTTAGGTTCTTTGATTGTAAGCAACAGAAACTAAATATGACTAACTTAAACAAGGGAGAATATTAGCCATCACAAATATGGTAAGACCTAGGCAAGGATTCAGAAGAGAAACCACTAAAATTATATTGTAGCAGGAACTCTATTTAAGTCTCTCTGTTCAAGATCCACATTCTGGTAAGATAACTTCCAATTGGCCTAGCTAGGGTGCCATGTCTCTTCCCTAACTAGGGCAGACAGAATTCTGATGATTGGCTTAGTGGATTTTGTTTAATGATGAGGACATATCAGTCTTCAAAAATAAAAACCTGGGTCTGATAAGAAAGGCAAAATTGGCACTCAGCAGCCAAAAACAAGAAAATTTAATTAAATAAAACATTCCCTTACTCCCCCCCCCCCCCGACACAAAGGCTTATTACCTTTTCTCTTAAACATTTAAAATTTCTTTTTCTTAAAAGTGAAGCCATCATCTTCCCTTGCAAAGCCTTCTCCTCTTTTAGGGTTATATGTTCAGTGAAATGTATCAGAATCCACCCAGAAACTCAAGCCAGAAACCTGGAAGCTCTTCCTGACTCCTTTCTCTTTATTACTCTTACTTCTGTTTTTTAAAAAATATATTTTATTGATTTTTTTATAGAGAGGAAGGGAGAGGGATAAAGAGTCAGAAACATCGATGAGAGACATCGATCAGCTGCCTCCTGCACGCCCCCTACTGGGGATGTGCCCGCAACCAGGATACATGCCCTTGACCGGAATCGAACCTGGGACCTTTCAGTCCGCAGACTGACACTCTATCCAGTGAGCCAAACCGGTTTCGGCTACTCTTACTTCTTGACCAATCATCAATTTTATTGTCCCTATGATCAAAATAACTCCCCAGTCCATTCCATGCCCCTCATTTCCATTGCTACCACCCAAGGGAGATCAAGTAAACATCATCTCTTCTTACCTCAACAACTCTAATGTGGTATTTTCTGATATTCCACAACTGCACTGAAATTAGAGTAATTTAAAAAAATGAAAATATAATCACACTAGTTTGTCTCCAGAAATATTGTATTAATTTTTTCCATAGCAGTGCGTATAGGTTTGTAAGTCCCATTTTCTTGCCCTCATTGTGAATTATGAAAAAACAAGCCTTTCCTAAGTAGATTAGCAAATATTCTGTCTTAATTTTTTAATAGAAAATTCTTTTCATTTGTTTTACAGGAAGTTGTTTAAATAGAAATTTGTTTTAATAGAAATTCTCTGATGATTAGTGACATTGAACATCTTTTCATATGTCTCTTGGCCATCTGTATATCTTCTTTGGAGAAGTGTCTATTCAGGTCCTCTGCCAACATTTTAATTGAGTCAGTGTGTGTGTGTGGGTGTATGTGTTGAGTTGTCTGAGTTATTTATAAATTTTGGTTATTAATCCCTTATTAGATATGTCATTGGTAAATATCATCACCCATTAAGTAGATTATTTTTTCATTTTGTTGGTGGTTTCCTATGCTATGCAAAACCTTTTTAGTCCCATTTGTTTATTTTTTCTTTTATTTTCCTTGCCTGAGGAAATATGTCAGAAATATAAATATCTGAGATTTTACTGCTTGTGTTTTTTTCTAGGAGTTTTCTGTATTATTTTTCATTCAAGGGATTTTGTTTTAGTGGACAAGTTATCTTGCCTAGATTAAAAAACTACAATCTTTATTTACTCTGCTATGTAGCATCTGCTATTTCTGCCCTCTTTTTAAGGCTTTTAAAGCTTGCCCCCTGGGAAGTGTTTCCTGTGCTTACATGGGCTGTTCCACCCTAGTTCTTCAACTTGGCCTCAGAATACCCTCATAAAATAAAAGGCTATTCATTCTATAAATATTTAATATTTACTTATTGAAAGTCTATTGTGTACCAGGTACCTGGAACACATTAATACACAAGATAAAGAGGAAAAAAGGACTAATATCCTGCCTTTATGGAACTTAAGTTGTAACTAAGGAACCTGGATGATAAGTAATAAACATAATATTTAAATTAAAATAATGTAAGAAGGTGATATGCATCATGAAATAGAATTGTGCAGGATAAGAGATAACTGGAGTGTATGGGATATGGTGAGTTGTAACTTGAAATACTTTTGATCTCAATCTTCTGCTCAAAACCCTTCAATTGTTCAACGAAGTTTCACATTTGTCTCCAAGGGGCCACATGGATCTGGTCTCTATAAACTCTCTGACTTGATCTCATGACACTGTCTTTCTTTTCTATCTGGCCACATTGGTCTTCTTGCTATTTCCAGAAAGTCTGGGCATACTTCTACCTCCTGCTGGAGCAAGTTTCTTCCAGACATCCTCTCAGCTGATGCCTTATCATGTTAAGTATTCTCAAATATCACGTTCTCTCTTCTCTGTGAGGCTATTTACAACCACTTTATTTTAAATTGCTATTTTGTCTGCTGTAATCTTTCTCCCATGTCTCTGATCAGATTTCTTCTCTCCACTTGTATGTATATGCAATATATTACTTGCTTATTATCTATTTCTCCCTACTTGAATGTAAGCTCCATAAGAGTCATGCTTTACTGTGACTGGAACTTAATAGATACTCCATAACTATTTAACTGGGATAATGATAAAGGAGCAAAAATCTGAGCCTGGATCAAAGTGAAGAACCAAAAAAATGGTTGTAAGTTGAACTAGACTTTGCATAACCTAGACCTATAGGATAAAATCATTGTAGACAGTTTCCTTAATTCATGTGCATCTGGTCACTTCTTGTAGCCTGGAGAAATTCCTGTTACTAGGAATAATAACTGTAAATATCCTTTGACAATTTAGATATCTCCTTATTTTGTTCAGCTTATTGTGATTTTCTAAGAGATCATAAGGTATATTTAAAATGTAGGATGAATTTTTCTTGACCTCATGACCATAGAAACGGAATTTTATCAGCTGTTAATTTCTTTTCCAAGTAAAGAACACTAGCAATGAAATTATATTTATACTTGCACGTGCTGATTTTACTACTTTCCATTCACTAGAAAATTCTGGTTTTGAAATTCATCAGTTAGTTCATGCATTGTAGAATTTCAGTTATAATTGCTACTTTGTCTCCCAAAGTAGGATTGCTACTAGCACTGAACTTATGCTTATAAGTTATGTTTATCATTTCCATCAACCATGGAATTTTGGTTTGGAATGTATCATAGCAGAAACTGGAATGTTCTCATACTATGGTAGCTCAGTTGTAATTAGCTGAGCATTGCTGCAAACCAAATGTTGGGGACAGATGCTAAATGCTGATTTTTATTCCTTTTATCTCCTGTATAAAAGATTAGTTTGTTATGAAGAACATGCAGGCCATCCTTCTGGGCTTGAAATGGAAGGAATTGCTCTATCGTGATAAACACTAATGCAAGATACAGACAGGCATAATTTGATCTTGTACTTTTGAAGTCTTAGAATATATTAATATTCTACCATTTGTGTTGACCATATTTTAAATATTATATGAGACTAGAGGCCTGGTACATGAGATTTCTGCACCAGAGGAGGAGGGATCCTTCAGCCTGGCCTGCAACCTCTCACAGTCTGGGACCCCTTGGGGGTTGTCTGCTTGCTGGCTTAGGCCCACTCACCGCAGGAGGACATCAGGTGGACATCCTTAGTGCTGCAGTGGAGGTGGGAGAGGCTCCCTCCACCACCACTGCACTCACCAGCCTTGAGCTGGCTTCTGGTTGAGCAGTACTCCCCCGTGGGAGCATACTGACACTCAGGGGGCAGCTCTTGTATTAAGCACCTGCCCCATGGTGGTCAGTGCACATCATAGCAACCAGTCATTCCACCGTCTGGCCAATTTGCATATTACCCTTTTATTAAATAGGATATGTAGCACATGTATTGTCTGTTTCCCTAGCTTACACCTTGGTTGATCAATTTCATAAATTAGGAATTTAAAAAATGTTGTTTAGGAACTATATCTAATTCTCATAATCCCCCCCCATTTTTACAGATAATGTGGTATTTCTTTCTTTCTTTTTTTAAAAAATATATTTTATTGATTTCTCACAGAGAGGAAGGGAAAGGGATAGAAAGCCAGAAACATTGCTGAGAGAGCAATATAGAGAATGCACTAAGTATTACACTGAATGTTAATATAAAAAGCTGGAAAACAAAATGATATATTTCATATTAATCACCAGTTCTAGAGAACTTGGAGACTTGATTAGTAGTCTCCTGTACAACCCCTACTGGGGATGTGCCCACATCCACTGTACATGCCCTTGATCGGAATCGAACCTGGGACCTTTCAGTCCCCAGGCCGACGCTCTATCCACTGAGCCAAACCGGTTTCGGCTCATAATTTCTCTTTTATTTACCATCTTCTTAATGATTTTATTTTTTTAGTTGTAGGTCCCTGGAATTTTCTAAGTGAATACTATTAATCAAGTCTCCAAGTTCTCTAGAACTGGTGATTAATATGAAATATATCATTTTGTTTTCCAGCTTTTTATATTAACATTCAGTGTAATACTTAGTGCATTTTCTATATTGCTTTCCTCAAAATGACTTCCTATTTTAATTAGTTTACTTGACAAAACACTTGTGTAAATCTTCATTATTATCCCATCTGTGATGGCCAATTAAAAAAAGTAAATTTGCATCATAGGCCATAAAATTAATGTTAACAAATCTGGGCACAATAACAGATAAAAAAAAGGGACTTTGAATTTAGTTGAGTTGCGGAACTATTTATAGGAATGTTCAGGTTGAAACTAAACATCGGTATTAATAAAGCTCAGTCTCTTTAAAGCTGTTAGAATTTTTGTGTCTCTTTGTAATTTAAAAACACATTGGAGGACAGGAAATCCTTGCTAGCATTGGTACATTGTGCTGTTAGTAGTTTATGTATCTGGTGGAAAGAGCTTTTTAGTGAAAAGCTTGATATTTGTAAAAGATGGAGTTCATCCTTCATACATTCAACAAATATTTTTTAAGAACTATTGCTATGGGAAGGGGGCCTAATGCAGAATCAATATGCCTCTGGCCGGCTGATCCTATGTGAGTTCTTGACTTCGTGCTGGAAAGAGTTCAGTATGAATCCAGGTGATTTGGAGAGTATGTTTATTAAAGCTGGGGACAGTGAAACAAAGAAGGGCTTAGAATAGAAGAAGCAACAGGAGAACCTAAGTGAGACTGCTTTGGTTCCCTAGAAATGTTACAGGAAAGAAATGAGCGTAGATGGGGTTGCTGTCAGCTCACTGGAAAGTCAGAGAAATCGGGGCCTGGGAGACCAGTTCAGGGGTGAGCCTGGGATGAGCTGCCACTGTCCATTTTCCCCTAGCGCAAGTCTCGTGGGGACCCTTAGTGTTTAGAAGAAAGAAAATGCACTCGAAAAGGCGATGCTGGTTTGTCTTGAGGGGTTTTATCTGCTTTCTAAAGGTGGGGAGGTTTCAGGAGAGATCTCAATAATATATTCATCAGCTTTTCCAGGTGTGTCCTTTCAGGGTCAAGGTCTCCCCTGATTGGCTGGCACCAGGGCAGGCGGTCATTAGACAGTGCAGCTGATCCTGGTGTCACCCACCTGGTTTTGCTGCTTTTCTGGGTCTGGAGCTGAAATACGACTGAGGTCTAGATGTTACCTTTAAGGAGGAAAGGTCAGGGATGATCCAGATTCCATGACCAGCAATATGCCAGGGGAAGAAAGGCCACCTTAGGCTCGAAGTCCAACACCAGTTTTGCTCATTGCTAGGCACCCAGGACTTTCCACCCTGGTGACCTATACCTGGCTGAAAATCACTGGACCAGTTATTCAGCTAGCTCTCTTAGCTTTCCTGTTCCACTTGCTTAGATTCTTCCTGCCTCACTGTGATATGCTAACTAATGATCTAGTAACTGATAATACAAGAAAGAGTCTTGGCTAGTATGGAGCTAATAGGTGGAGACAACAAAAGAATGTACAAATGCAAGGTCACTCTGGTAGAAAGAAGTCCTATAAAAACACCAGGGAATGGTACAGAGAATGATTGATGGAGTGCCAGAGAAAGCTTCTTGAGAAAATGGTATTAGAGCTGCAATAAAAAAAATCAAGAAAACAAGGGTGCAAAAACCTGAAAAAGTAGTGATATGACTAGATAAGAGAGTGCATGGTGCACAATCAGGTTGGTGAAGTAAGCAAGGGCCAACTCATGGGTGCTCTTGTGGGCTATAGCAAGGACTGTCTCTTATTCTATTGTAATTGAAAGCTCCTGGGGAGTTTTGAGCAGAGGGCAGAGAGAATCTGATGAATTCTAAGAGGATTCTTTGAACACTCATTTTTCTGCATCACCAGAGGGAAAAAGACAGTAGCATGGGCAAGAATGAGGATCACCACACTTCTTCACATACTTAAAAATCTGGAAATGCTAATTTAGCTGGGAATTGTTGCTATTTTGGGCCATATTGGCCTTATGCTAAACATACACATATAAACCCACAGGCATTATATAAATACTAGAGGCCAAGTGCATGAAATTCATGCACTCAGGGGGTCTCTCAGGCTGGCCTGCACCCTCTTGCAGTCTGGGAGCCCTCAGGAATGACCGAATGATGGCTGGAGGAATAGGCCTAAGCCAGCAGTCAGACATCCTAAATGTTGCTATGGAGGCTGGAGAGGGTCCTGCTACCACAGCTACTCCCACCAGCCATGAGCCTGGCTTCTGGCTGAGCGGCACTCCCCCTGTGGAAGCGCACTGACCACCAGGGGGCAGCACCTGCATTGAGTGTCTACCCCCTCATGGTCAGTGCATGTCATAGAGACCAATTGTTCCACTGTTTGGTCAATTTGCATATTAGCCTTTTATTATATAGGATATTTAAAAAAATTTTTTAGTTAATCCTCAACTAAGGATATTTTTTCCATTGATTTTTAGAAAGAGTAGAAGGGAGGGAGAAAGGGACATGAGAAAGAGAGAGAAAAAGAGAGAGAGAGAGAGAGAGAGAGAGAGAGAGAGAGAACATTGATGTGAAAGAGATACATTGATTGGTTGCTTCCGGAACATGCCCTGACCAGGGCTGGGGATAGAACCTTCAACTAAGGTATGTAACCTTGACTGGAATTGAACCTGAAACCCTTCAGTGCTGGGCCAATGCTCTAATCATTGAACAGTTCTGGCCAGGGCCCACACACATTTGTATTTGATGAATGTCAGGAACTCTTATTACTGTGATTCTTTTTGATGGCTTCATGCATTTTTCTGATTTTTTTTTGTCTACCAGGCCCTTTTGGGGGTTCTTATTTCCCTGTGTTTCACGTATACTAGAAAACATTTCCCTCAGACGGATTTCTCTTTCTTTAAACCTGTCAGAAGTCTGATGTGCAGATTACATTCTCTAAATGAGAACAGGAAAAGGGGGAAATGAGAAAGTGTAATGCATCAAGTCAAATAATAGCAAACCATGTTAAAGAAACACTAGAAAGTGTAATGCATCAAGTCAAATAATAGCAAACCATGTTAAAGAAACACTAGAGCTTCAGAGTAAAAACAGGCTTTTTTTAAATTGGCAAAACAGATTTATTCAGGCCCTGTTGCAACAGGAAAAAGAGACATCAGTGTAACACTGGGCTCAATTCTGAGTACGACAAGGAAAAGTTGGATTTAGAATCAAGGAGCAGGGTGGAGGGTCAGTATAGAATATTACTAAGAGGAAATAACAGGCATAGAGAAGTTCTGGTAAACTGACTTGACAGGATTCTTGCTGAAGACAGGCCAAGGTCATCAGATATCACCTGCAGATGGTGAAAGATGAGGAATTTGATCACATATCAAAGTGAACAGATATGGAAGGTGGGGGAGACTCCCTAAACTGACAGGATTCTTGCTGAACTGGGCGATGCAGGCCCAACAAGGAACATTGAAGCCTACTTGAAAAGAGGGCTTAGAGGCACTGGACTGTGCAGTCTGTTCGAAGAGTCTTTGTCCACCAGGAAGAAACAATCACACATGTATTGCTCCCTTTTTACTGCTAACACAAAGAGGAAGGATTAATCTTGTGTAGATTTCAGGGTCCAGGAAAAATCACACTTTTTATTCAGAAGCAATAAGCATTAAGTGGACATTAAGGGCAATCCTAAGGGGAAAAGGAAATGTTACAGGAAAGCACATGCATTTTCTGAAGGATGCATGAAAAGGAGAAGCAGTAAGCCAGTTAAATCTTCCATACCTTAAGGACCTAGGAAGGAGTAGGTAAGTATTATCAGAACCACTAAGGGCTTCACTTGACTCTAGGGAACGGCCAAGGTATGGACTTTGGCCTCAGGCCGGCTTGGACAGTGCTTACACACCATCCAGACTGAAGACCGAGTCTGGTCCATTGCGATCAGCCCATTCTTTTGTGACTGGGACGGCTTGTTGTGGGCTCAGTACTTGTCTGAGAATCTGGGACCTCAACAGTGGGCAGCTGATGACGCACCTGGGCAGTGACTTTCCTGCAGGGGCTGGGGTGTTGGACCTCATGTCCCCTTTCATGCTCCGGTCCTGTGGCTATGACATCTATGTTCGATACTGGCACCTCCGAGCCAGCGTCAGGAACCACTTGCTGGCCACAGGTTCCTCCTACCACGGGGTTGTACGACTATGGGATCGGTGCCAAAGGGCCTGCTTAAATTGAGATGTGGTATTCCTGTTTTGTTATATTCAGTGTCTGTTAGTCGTACATCACAAACCAGGTTCTGGAAGTGATAAAGGATGGAACTGGTGGCGATCCAAAGTTCAAGTCTTGCTGGCCAGCCCTGATGCCCAGCTGTGGGCTAGGGAAGCCAGCTACTCAGGGACCTCTCTTGCTTGGAGGGTGCAGTGATGATGCTCCCCACCTGCACCCACAGTACTTGTCTGCCGTAGTCACCCTAGACACTGTCATCTGGGCACAAGCCCTAGGACATGGGACCTCTGCCTAAAAGGCTGAGCTGATTGCCCTAACTCAGGTACTCCAATAGGGAAAAGGTTAGGTGAGCCCAGGTTCGAGTCTGTAATAAACTTAGGCATGTTTGAATTCAGTTGGTCTTTGTGGTCTGTCTTGTGGGGACCCTCTCCGTTACAGCTACCATCTGTTCACACACTTGCTCTAGGAAATAAGCCACATATTATACCACCAGGAGGGCTCAAGGAGAGACCCACATGGAGAGGTAAGGCCCAGACAAGTAGCCGGGGATGAGCTCCCAGCCAGCAGCAGCACCCATTGGCCGGCCGGCTGTGAGGAAGCCCTCCTGGAGGTGGATCCTCCGGGTGCAGCAGAGATGCCACAACGATCCCCATGGAACAGGAGAGAGCCCCCTGCCCAGCCCTGCCCAGACTTCAGGTTCACAGGCAAAATAAATGACTGTTGTCAGCATTTTTATTTTTTATTATTTTAATTATGATAAAATACACATCACATAAAATTATGTTAACCATTTTTAAGTGTACAGTTTTGTCATTAATATATTTACATCGCCATTTATCACCAGAACTCTTTTCATATTGCAAAACTGAAACTCTATACATGTTAAATAATGACTCCCCATTCCTCTCCCCCCCACCCCCCACCCCATCCCCATCTTGCCCGACCTCCCCAGCCCTGGCAACTGCCATTTTATGTATGTATGTATGTATGTATGTATGTATGCATGTATGTATGTATATATGTATGTATGTACTCAGTCCCTCCCCCTTCCCCTCTTCCCCTCTGACAGCTGTCAGTCTGGTCCCTATATCTATACATCTGTCTCTATTTTGCTTCTTAGTTCATTTTGTTCATTAGATTCCACATATGAGTGAAATCATATGGTACTTATCTTTCTCTGACTGCCTTATTTCATTTAGCATAATGCTCTCCAGACCCACTCATGTTGTCCCAAAAGGTAAGATTTCTTTTTCTTTCTTTCTCTTTCCTCCCTTTCTCCTTCCCTCTGTCCCTCTCTCCCTCCCACCTGCCTAGTAGCATTCCATTGTGTAAATGTGTCACAGCTTTTTTATCCACTCATCTACTGATGGGCACTTGGGCTGCTTCCAAATCTTGGCTATTGTAAATAACATTGCTATGAACTGAGGGGTACATACATTCTTTCGAATTAGTGTTTTGGGTTTCTTTGGATGAATTCCCAGAAAAATAACTGGATCATGAGGCAGTTTCATTGTTAAATTTTTGAGGTAACTCCATACTGCTTTCCACAGTGGCTGCACTAGTCTGCATTCCCACCAACTGTGCACAAGAGTTCCCTTTTCTCTACATCCTCGCCAACACTTGCTTGATAATTTATTGATGCTAGCCATTCTGACAAGTGTGAGGTGATATCTCATTGTGGCTTTAATTTGCATTTCTCGGATGATTAGTGATGCTGAACATCTTTCCATATATCCATTGGCTACTGTATGTCACACCATCCTACCTTATGTTTCTATGAATTTGACCACTTTAGGTAACCCATATTAATAGAATAATATAGTATTTGTCTTTTTCTGACTAGCTTATTTTACTTAGCGTAATGTCCTTAAAGTGTATCCATATTATAGCATGTATCAGAATTTCTTTCTTATTTTTATGGCTGAATAAAATTTCTTTATATGTATATATCATATTTTGTTTATTCATTTAGTGGTTGATGGACCCTTTGGTTGCTTCCACCTTTTAGTTATTGTGAATAATGCTGCTATAAATATCAATATACAAATATCTGTTTTCAATTATTTTGGTTACTCAGAAGAGGAATTGCTCACTTTCATTTCTTTCTGAAAAGTGGAAATCAAACTAAGGGATTGCTTGTTTTTCTATTTGTTATGAGTGTACCAAGCTATACCATACTGCCAAACTGTATTATATTGTGAAAAGCAGGCAATCCCTTTAGCATAAGACACATAACAAATAAACAACTGAACATACAAATATAAAATTTCTAAATGAAAAATTGAAAATAAAAACTTGACAAATAATGTCAGTGGATATTATAGTCCCTTGTTCCATAAATTAAATTTAACGTTCTTAGGTAACATGTGTGGTTAAAATGATACAATATTTTCAAAGTAATTGAAAATTTAGTGAATTGCTACAAGTGCAGGTGTTTCAGAGCTTTATATTATAAATGCATATTCACAAATTAGTTTATTTTTAGATCATTGACCACTTAAAAAAATACCACTTTATTTTGTCTCTGACTTCTATGAGTCTTTTGATTATTTTGATTGTCTTAAGATTCACAGATTAGCATATATATTGATTTTAATGATTAGTTTTAAGCTTCTATTCTATCTAATCTCTCATCAGTAATAAGATCAGCTACCTTCTATTTGTCTATAGCCTGACCTTGATAGACACTGGGAGAGGAGAAATGAGGGGCGTCACAATAAATACAAAGTAGAACTTAAGTCGTAAGAGAGAAAATTGTCAGAGCTATTCTCAGAATACTGGAATTGGATATGAGAAGGATTATGAAGAGTGTTAATATGTGAAAGGGTTTAATGAGTGTGTGTGTTACATGTGTTTCTGTGTATTACTTAGACGGTGGGAGCCCAGAGTAACAGTTCTTAACCCAAGCTGCATAACATTAGTAGTCTTTGGGGATCTTTTAAAATTACCCCTCAGGTCTTACCCCATTGCATCAAGTCAGGATTAAATTCCATCAAATATATTTTTTTAAAGTTTCCAGATGAGTCTAATGAGCACCCAGTGTAGAGAACAATTGTACAGGGGAATAAAACCTATTTTTGTACATTTTGTACATTCTGCACAAGGCCAAGTACCCTGTGAGCAATCACTAGACATTACAGAGGCCTCTATTGAACCAGGTCTTTTAGTAACAGATGAGGCCTCAATTAGATAGCCAGCCACTCTATTCTATAGTGCTTTCAGGTTTCAAGTTCACACAGATAAGATGAACAGTATCCATGGCAACAGATGTGATTTATCCATTCTCTTGGTTTCTATTTCCTTTGGGACATTCTGTTTCCTAGGATGACATTTGGAGTAGGTTAGATGCTCTGTCAACCATGTGGCAGAGCTAGTGATTTGAGCACTTCTTCATCTATACCTTTTTAAATATCATAATCCTAAGGCTATGCTTAATGCATGATATCAGTCTGTGTACACTTTTAAAAAATAGTACAATATTTGCATGATTATGATAAAAATGATTGATTAATTTATTCTCTAAGCACTTACTAAATGTTTATTGCATAGTAAATAATTAAAGGCTCATGCTTGCCTTCAAGGTTCTTGTATTCTAAGTGATAATAATACCTATTTTAGTGCTGGTTGGTGTGGCTCAATTAGTTGGGTGTTGTCCCATGCACTAAAAGGTTGCTGGTTCACTTCCTGGTCTGGGCACGTGCCAGGGTTGTAGTCTCAGTCCCCAGTGGGAAATGTGCAAAAGGCAGCAGATAGATATTTCACAGACACAATGATGTTTCTCTTTCTCCCTCTCCCCTCCTCTCTCTCTAAAAAAAAAATCAATGAAAATATACATTAAAAAATAATACCGGGGAGCTATGGAGGGGAAAAAAGAGAAACAAATGTAATAATCTGAATAATAAAGATTTAATTAAAAAAACACACACCTATTTTATGCTATCAAATCTATTTTATTATTAATATCCTCAAGCTTGTATATGGTACTATATTAGTCAAGGTTTTTTAGAAAAAACAGAACTCATAGAGTGTGTACAGATAAAGAAAGAGGTTTATTGTAAGGAATTGGCTTACATGATTATATGGAGGCTGGCAAGTCCAAATCTGCAGTGTGGGCCAGTAGGCAGAGACCCAGGAGAGCTGATGTCCTAGTTCTAGTCCAAAGGCTAGTAGGCTGGAGCCTCAGGAGAGCTATAAGTGCAGATGAATTCCAAAGACAAAGTGCAGAGGAATTCCCTCTTATTTAGGGAGGCAGGTTTTTTTTTGTCCTATTTGGGCCTTTAACTGATTGGATTTAAATGTTAATCTCATCCAAAAAGGCCCTTCAAGTTGACACATAAAATTAACCATCACAAGTGCCCAAAGATGATGATGATAGTGATGACAGGTACTCACAATGTGCCAGATATGGTGCTACTCCATTTACACTCTAATCCTCACATTGATCCTATGAGGGAACTATTGCTACTGTCTTCATTGTGTAGAGGAAGAAAATGAGGCTTATGAAAGCTAAAATTACTTGTCCAAGTCACAGCGTTAGTAAGGACTGGTCCTTCAAATTAAACCCAGATTCTCCTGGCTCATAGACCTCCCTGTTAACCACCACAAAGATTCATAAAAATTTTGGGGAGCAGTTATCTTTCTGCTAGTCTCTGAGTTATATTATTAAGGGGGAAATGATGTTTTGTTTGTGCCTTACGAAGGAAACTTTTTTTGTTTTAGCATTTGCAATTTTTTTTTTTTTAAATATATTTTATTGATTTTTTTTACAGAGAGGAAGGGAGAGAGATAGAGAGTTAGAAACATCGATGAGAGAGAAACATTGATCAGCTGCCTCTTGCACACCCCCTACTGGGGATGTCCCCGCAACCAAGGTACATGCCCTTGACTGAAATAGAACCTGAGACCTTTCAGTCCGCAGGCTGACGCTCTAACCACTGAGCCAAATCGGTTTTGGCTGCAATGTCTCATTTAATACTAATTTGAAATACTGTGGGCAATTTCATTTTAATGTGTTAAAGTCAGAGCAAACCCCTATCTTTTTCCATTGGGAAATTTTCATTAAAATGAAGTGTGCCTCTGCTTCTTCCTAACTGAATGGGGAGTAGGTGCTTCTCACAGGAAGGTTCACAAAGTGTGTTGATATCATTCATAACAAAGACTCCAAAGAGCGGTGTTGCTCTACTCATTTAAATAATCAAGTCAGTCAGCTTTAATCTCTCTGATCAATATAAAATGTTAACCTAGCTTCTTGTAATATTGTCAGGAGAGCTGTGCTGAAAATCAATTAGAATGGGAATCCTGATCTTATCTGTTGTAAGAACTGAGAAAATGAGTTGAGTCACACAAATCATTCTTCAATAGAGAACCTTCTTATCTTTGCTTAGTATTTATTTTGACTAGTTAGTTAACTAGCAATCATTAATTAAAAACATCTTTTATTGGGCACTTCTAATGTGACAGGTGGATAACTATTTGTTTAGAACTTTATAAAGCAACTTCACATACATCTCATTAATCCCTGTTCCGAGATGGAGAATGTTAACTCTTTCTCCATATGTAAGTATTATTTTTGCCCATGTTTCAGCTCTCTTTCAAAAGTTACTTTTATTTATTTAAATAAATCTTTATTGTTCAGTTAATTACAGATGTTCCCCTTCCCCACACTCCCATAGCTCCCCTCCATCTGATTCCCCACAAAAGTTACTTTTAATATAATTGTACCGATGAAGCTGAAGATTCAGGCTCTCTTCAGAGACAAGTTATAATTGTTGAATTCCAAAATTTTCACTGAAATCTTCCTGTTTGGTCTTCCCATTTTAGTCAATGAGATTAATTTTTACTATCTGTGATTCTTTTGTTGAAAACAACAACAACAACAGGATTACATTGGTTCTTGTTATTTCCTTCAGAAATAAAATGATCAGATCATAGTATCAGATTTTGGAAACATTCTTTATGAGAAAGTGTTATGTGATAAGAAGAAAAGTTTATTAAGTTTTTTTAAAATATATTTTTTATTGTTGATAGTATTACAGATAAATTAAAGGACTTATATGCTTATATGCATAACCCATGGGCATGGGTAATAGGGTAGGAAAGTTTATTAAGCTTAATCTTGGTAGTTAAACCTAATGTTATACATGTGATGATTATATTATAAAGGCATATAAGAGTTTTTCTGAAAGGAATGTAAACCTGACCAGCCAATGCTTGCCTAGCCTAGGCCCTATATATTGAAAAATAATGGTAGCTGAAAATACCTATGCTGTGTATGAGAGCACTTTTTCGAATTGGCCCTTTCTCTTCTTTTTAAAGAGAAATATTGAATTCAACATTTCCCACTAACCATATTAATGCTTTGCTTTGGGAAGGTTGTCAATTAACTGCTGAATCATTTCCAATATACTAGTTTAAACAAATTTGATTCTGTTATGGAAATATTTTTCTGCTGGACAAATTATCCTCTCAAATATTTGCATTCCAATTATATGCTACTACAGGCCTCGTGCACAAAATTTGTGCATAGGGTGTGTATATGTTCCTCAGCCCAGCCTGCATCCTCTCCAATCTGGGAACCTTCGAGGGATGTCCGACTGCCCCTTTGGGCTTGATCCCAGGATTTGGCCTAAATGGGCAGATGGACATATCTCTCACAATTCAGGACTGCTGGCTTCCAACCGTTCCCCTGCCTTCCTTCCTGATTGCCCCAACCGCTTCTGCCTGCCAGCCTGATCACCCCCTAACCATTCCTCTGCCAGCCTGATTGATGCCTAAATGCTCCCCTGCCAGCCCGGTTGACCCTAACTGCCCTACCCTGTGGGCCTGGTCACCCCTAACTGTCACCCTCAACTGCCCTCCTCTGATGGCCTGGTCACTCCTAGTTTCCCTCCTTTGCTAGCCTGGTCTCCCCAACTGCCCTCCCCTGCAGGCTTGGTTGCTCCCAACTGCCCTCCTCTGCTGGCCCAGTCACCCCTAACTGCCCTCCCCTGCTAGTCTGATCACCCACAACTGCCTTCCCCTGCCAGACATCTTGTGGCAGGCATCTTGTGTCCACATGGGGTGGCCATCTTGACCACATGGAGGTGGCCATTTTGTGTGTTAGGGTGATGGTCAATTTGCATATTACCTCTTTATTATATAGGATTCATTAGGACTCTTTGTAAGTGTGGTACTCTTTGGGTGCTAAACTATTAGGAAAAGTAATTGAGTCCCAACCATAAAATTATTTTCGTTGCTACTTCCTAACTGTGATTTTACTACTGTTAATGAATCATAATGTAAATATCTGTTTTCCAATAGTCTTAGGCAACCCTGCTAGCAGTTCTCAACCTGTGGGTCATGACGCATAGGTTGAGAACCACTACTGTAGAGTCTAAGACCATCGGAAAACACAGATATTTACATTAGGATTCATTAACAGTAGCAAAATTACAGTTATGAAGTAACAACAAAAATAATTTTATGATTGGGATTACCACAACTTGAGGAACTGTATTAAAGGGTCACAGCATTAGAAAGGTTGAGAACCACTGTTCTAGAGTATATAATTGTTCTTCAATGTTAACATTCTATTTATTTAAGTCAGAAACAGAGATACGATTTAAAGCTTAAAGTCTTTTATGAACACAATTTGGGTAATTATTCCATATGGCTGGAATAGACACCCATGGGTATGTAGAGAAATAAAATGTGGCTGAAAAGATTAGAGCCAGTTTGTAATATGGCTCATGTGTAAGCTTTGTAGGGAAAGTGCTGCTTTCAGCTATTGAGTATCCCCAACTTTGAAATTAGTCTGCATTAGGCACAGCATCTAGCACATAGTGGGTACTTACGAAACACTGAGGTGAAAACAACCGGCAAGACACCAAAGTTTTAATAGAACTTTATTAAGAATCATGTGAAAATTAATGTCTTAGTCTTATTTATAGTAGCAAAACTAGTTTTGGGAAGAAAACTTAAAGGGATATTGAAAAATGATTAACTGGATATCAATATAAAGAAGAACAAGGTTTTTGAAATAACATTTAGTGTAGTGCCTAGTGAACAGGGAATGGTTCAACAGATATTGGATAAATGAAAGTATTTATTGTGTGTGTGTGTGTGTGTGTGTGTGTGTGTGTGGGCGCACGTGCATGTGCCTTCAAACTCTCATCACATTGATAAATAAGTAAAAAAGAAAGTTTAATGTATTCAAATATATTCACATGAAACTCAAAATTTAATTTGGAAAAACCTAATGGGAAGCCAGATTTAACAAAGCTTATTCTTTATTTTTATCTCCTCTGTTAAGCATTCTGACAGCTTCCTTGAAATCTCAAGTTCCCCAATGCAATACTGTAATTATTTAGGGAAGAAAAATCCAAAAGATGGTGTTGAAAAATAATTAGCATTTAACTGAATGTGAATACAAGCATGAAACAATGTCCCAGGGGCAGTAGATATGAAAAAGACTTAATGAAGAAGATAAATGTAACAATGATCAAAACAACAAAAAGATAACACATTTTAGACTTCAGGGTCTAGTCTTTGAAATTCCATTGAAAGTTTCCCTGACAGAGTGGCTTGTAGGGTACCTGAACACATCTGCTTTATTTGTTTGGTTTTGGAAAATTTAAAAGTAATCTTGGTGCTATGTAAAACAATAACTTTAAACCTTACTGCCTGTTTTTCTACTCTTTTCTCCTTGTTTAGATGATCTCATGCTGTGTTAATTCCCTTTTCTATGAGTGTCTCAAGCCAGCTGACTCTAGAGGCTGAGTCTGAAGTTAAACCTCATGTAGGTAGAATTTTGTGGAATCATTTGGAGTATGCTAGAGTTTGCTTTTGTCATAAAAATCAAAGGAAAAGAAGACAACATTTAAATTTTGCTAAGCTATTAATTCACTTTTAAAATCACTATGCTGTGGGGGAAAAATACTCAAATGCTCATCTCCCGCTTAGATCTTTTGTGAATACTGTATTTCAGTGCCACATTTTTTTTTGTGCATAGCTATAGGACTTTTCTGTTAGGTGTTCTGCTAAAACTTTGCCCTCTTTTAGAAACCAAACTTAACACCATGGTTACAAATTTTGGAATAGTTTTTCCTTCTTTTTCTTTCTCTGTTCACAATCTGTCACCTTGTATTATTACTTTTCCTTTGAAATACTTCCAATTTAAAATTAAATATTTAAATATTTCCACTTGTATTCTGTAGTCTGAAATGTCTTCAGTAATTAATTGTTCATTAAAGATATTTTTCATGAAAATGAAGGTCATAATAGATTGTTGTTAAGTTTTAAATGAAATATGTATGCAAGAATATGTAGTATATACAAGATGCTTAGTAAGTGATCTTTACTAATATGTTTTTCTGTTCAAAACTTTTCACTGTCTTGTTGCCTCCAGGATAGAGTCTGGAAATTTAGACTGATATTCAAGATCACAAGAGTTTGGTTCTAACTACCATATCAAATTATTTTTCATTAACCTCTAATTATTATTTAATTACATACATCTCTTTATGCCACGAATCGTCCATATTCATTCCAACATCTCTGCCAACATTTCTGCTCTTTGTTCCTAGGAAATCCTACTTCCTCTAATTAATCTTATGTTCAAGTTTCAAGTCCAGTCTTGCCACCTCTATGGAACTTAATTTAATTGTTCTAAGTGGAGGAGATAGGGCAATGAACAATGTCTCTGCTCTCATTGTCTCTGTTATCTGGATGCTTACAATCTAGTGGGGGGAATAGATAATAACCAGATCAACAAAGAAATGGAATGATATATACATGCAAGAAAATATTATTCAGCCTTAATAAGGTACAAGGAACATCATGCTAAGTGGAATGAGTCAATCAAAAACAGAAATAATGCACGATTTCTTATTTATAAAGTCCTAGAGTAGGCAAATTCACAGAAACAGAAAATAGAATGGTGATTTCCAGGCACGGGGGGAAGAGGGGAAAAAAGGAAGTTGGTATTCAATGAGTATAGAATTTCAGTTTTGCAAGATCAAAATGTTCTAGAAATCCGTTGCACAACAATGTGCATGTAGTTAACAAACTGTACTGTACATTTTAAATGATTGAGGTGACAAATTTTATGTTTTGTGTTTCTTGCCATAGTAAAAAAAAAATAATTGAGAAAATCTCAGCCAATTAACAGTGTTGTTAAGAAGATAAAACAGGATAACAGGATATTTACTTAGAGGCAATGCTATTTTAGAAAGCCTGTGTGAAGACTTTTGAGCTGAGACTTCACTGATGACATGGATCAGTCATGAGAGTCAAAAGGAGTAGTGAATAGAAAGGTCATGAGGTTGAAACAAATTTGCTCTATTCAGGAAAGATGAGCAAGGTAACATTCAGAGGGCAGGCAGTGAACTTGTTGAGGAAGGCAGACACTAGATTTTGTAGGGCATGATGGGCTATGAAAAAGAGACTGCATTTTGTTTAAATGTGACAGAAATTTGTTAGAAAATTTTAGCAGTGGATTATTTGGTTTGATTTACAGTTTTAAGAAGTCAGCTAACTAAAATGAGGAAACAGATTCATAAAGATAAGTACAGAAGCATTAGTTATAATGCATTTACAGTGGAATACAGATGATAGTTACTTGGGACTAGAACTCAGGAGTGAGGTTGTCAGAATTGGGATATGGTTCCAGGTAACAACAACTGGATTTATAGATGGATTAGATGTAGGGGATGTATAAAGAAAAATTAAGGATGATTTTTATGCTACTGGCCTGGACAATGGGGGAAATTGTAAGAGAAAAAGATTTGGGTTTGAGGGAGTAAGACGTTAGGGTGCAGTTTTAGCTCTTTAAGATTTAAAAAAAAATCTGTATTAAGATATAATTCACATACCATAAAATTCATACAATATTTAAAGTGTACAATTCAAGGATTTTTTTTTAGCATATTCACAGAGCCATGCAACCAATACTATAATCTAAGTTTAGAGCATTTTTATCACTTCAATCAGAAACCTATACCATTATCCTGCCTCTGGGCACCACTGACCTATTTTCTGTCTCTATCCATTTCTCCAACCTTGGCATTAAATATTAAGCGATGCTATAAAGTGTGGCTTTTTCTGGATGAATT
>PVJN01030811.1:0-25355 GCA_004026805.1 Lasiurus borealis | reverse complement strand
TACATTATATTCACATTTTTGGATTCTTTTCTCTTCTTGCTTTTCCAGTTGAGTGTTTTCTGTTTCTTTATATTTCAAATTTTTTACTTGATTCTTGCCTTTCTCTAGTCTGCTGTTAGGACTCTGTATATTTTTTATTTCAGTCAGTGTCTCTAGTTGGTCCTTTTTCATCTCCTCTTGGGACTCGCTAAATTTATGCTTCATCTCTAGCATCTCTAGTTGGCTCTTTTGCATCTCTAGTAGGCTTTTTTGCATCTCTAGTAGACTTTTTTTGCATCTCCTCTTGGCTCTCACTAAATTTATCCATCTTTTCTAGCATATTCTTGAAAAACCTTATAAGCGTGGTTTTGAACTCTATATCCAGTCATTTTTTTCCCTCCATTTCTTTTGTGTGTGATCTCTTCCCTTGTCTTGGCATTTTCCCTATGTCGGGGAAACTTCTGTACTTGCAAAACCACAGAAGCCTCTGTTGAGCTTGGGATGGGTGGAGTCTCAGGGCTTAAGGGACCGCCTTCCCTTCCAGTCGGCCCCGCCCTCCATGGCCCCGAAGTCTCACATGACTGGGTAACCGCTGGAGTGGTCTTTGTGCGCACGCGCCCGCAGTGCCTCTAGACTGCTGCCTTTCCAGCTCCCCTGCGCCCCAGGACCACACGAGTCTAGATCTCCAGGGTTTCGCCCAAAACAGGGGCCCAGTGGACTCAGAAGTGGCACAGTTGGGAGGGTCTGTCTCCTGCCCAGTCGCAAAAGCCAGCAGCACAATCAGCAATCTGTCCTCCGAGTGGCGCCGTGTGTGTGTGCGTGCGACCGTGACCAGACCTCCTATCTTTTGCAACTCCCCTAAATTTCCGTGCACTTCTCCCTTTTCACAGTCCAAACTCCCCCCGTATGAGTTTCGGCTGGGTCTGGGGTTTAGTGTTGTAGGATAAGGGGTTCAATGCCGTTGGGAGTCCCCGTTTCCCTCCCGTCAGAGAAAGCCAGCCAGGTACTCGGGCACCCGCTCTCTCAGCGCGGGCGTCTCTGTACCTCAGCTTTTTGCAGCTCCTCTGGGTCTCTGTGAGCCCCTCTCTTTCCTTCTAGTTGTAGAACTTATACTCGGCCAGCTTTCCTGTGGTTCTGGATGATGTCTGTTCTGTCTTTTTGTTGTAGTTTTGAAATTGTTGTGCAAGGCAGCAGTGTAGGTGTTTACCTATACCGCCATCTTGGCTGTCCTGTCAGTTTCCTGTTTTATGTTTAAGTCTTGTATCCATTTTGAGTTTATTTTTGTGTATGGCGTAAGTTGGTGGTCTGGTTTCATTTTTTTGCATGTATCTGTCCAATTTTCCCAACATCATTTATTGAAGAGACTGTCTTGATTCCGTTGTATGTTCATGCCTCCTTTATCAAATATTAATTGGGCATAGTGGTTTGGGTCTATTTCTGGGTTCTCTATTCTATTCCATTGATCTTTATGTCTGTTCTTGTGCCAGTACCAGACTGTTTTGAGAACAGTGGCTTTGTAATACAGTTTGATTTCCCACCTTCTTTGAGATCCCACCTACTTTGTTCTTTTTTCTCAGGATTGCTTGGCTATTTGGGGTCTTTTTTTAAAAATATATTTTACTGATTTTTTACAGAGAGGAAGGGAGAAGAGTAGAAAATTAGAAACATCAATGAGAGAGAGAGATCAATCAGCCACCTCCTGCACACCCCCTACAGGGGATGTGCCTGCAACCAGGATACATGCCCTTGATAGGAATCGAACCTGGGACCTTTGAGTCTACAGGCCGACGCTCTCTCCACTGAGCCAAACCAGTTTTGGCTTGGGGTCTTTTTTTATTCCGTTTAAATTTTTGGAGAGTTTGTTCTAGGTCTGTGAAATATGTCTTTGGTATTTTAATGAGGAGTGCATTGAATCTATAGATTGCTTTGGTTATTATGGACATTTTGATGATGTTGATTCTACCAATCCATGAACATGGTATGTTCTTCCATCTGTTTATATTTTCCTCTATCTCTTTTTTCAGTGTCCTGTAGTTTTTTTTGCTTATAGATCTTTACCTCTTTAGTTAAATTTATTCCTAGGTATCTTATTTTTTTGGTGTGATGGCAAATGGGATTGCTTTTTTAGTAAGTGCACTATTGGTGTATAGAAATGCCATAGATTTTTTGGCGTTAATTTTGTATCCTGCTACCTTGCCGAATTCATTTATTAAATCTAATAATTTTTTTATTGAGTCTTTAGGGTTTTCTATGTACAGTATCATGTCGTCTGCAAATAAGGACAATTTGGATGCCTTTTATTTCTTCTTCTTGTCTGATAGCAATGGCTAGTACTTCCAATACTATGTTGAACAGGAGTGGTGAGAGAGGGTATCCCTGAGTGTTCCTGTTTTTAGGGGAAATAGTTTTCGTTTTTGTACATTGAGTGTGATTCTGGCTGTGGGTTTATCATATATGGCTTCTATTCCTACCTTGCTGAGAGTTTTTATTAATAAAGGATGTTGGATTTTGTCAAATGCTTTTTCTGCATCAATTGATATGACTACAGTGGTACCTTGAGATACGGGTGCCCTAACATACAAGATTTTTTAGATATGAGCCATCGAGTGAGCGATTTTTGCTTTGAAATATGAGCAACAGTTGGGATACGAGTAATCATGTGAATCAGCTGGCTGCACACGACCCACCAGTTTACCACGACTCGAGCATCTCATAGTTTCCCATGCCTCAAGGTTACGGAATGAATTAAACTCATATCTCGAGGTACCACTGTATGTGATTCTTATCTCTCAATTTGTTTATGTGATGTATCACGTTTATTGACTTGTGGGTATTATACCATCCTTGCATTCCTGGGATAAGTCCTGCTTGGTCATAGTGTATGATCTTTCTGATGTACTACTGGATCCGATTGCTAGAATTTTGTTCAGGATTTTGGCATCTATGTTCATGAGGGATATTGGCCTGTAATTCTCTTTCATTGTGTTGTATTTATCTGGTTTTGGTACTAGGGTGGTGCTGGCTTCATAGAATGAGTTTGGAAGTTTTTCTTCCTCTTGAATTTTTT
This sequence comes from Lasiurus borealis, assembly GCA_004026805.1. NCBI lineage: Eukaryota > Metazoa > Chordata > Mammalia > Chiroptera > Vespertilionidae > Lasiurus > Lasiurus borealis. The sequence continues at coordinate 22,309 of PVJN01030811.1, read as the reverse complement.
GGAATAGTCTGAGGAGGATAGGTTTTAATTCTTCCTTGAATGTTTGGTATAACTTTCCTGTGAAGCTGTCTGGATCTGGGCTTTTGTTGCTGGAAGCTTTTTGATGACTGTTTCAATTTCTTCCATAGTTATTGGCCTATTGAGATGTTTAGAATCATCCTGATTGAATTTTGGAAGGTTGTATTTTTCTAGGAATATGTCTCATTTCATCCAGGTTGTCTAGTTTGTTGGAATAGTTGTCATAATATTTTTAAACAATCCTTTGTATTTCTGTGGGGTCTGTTATTATTTTGTCTCTATCATTTCTGATTTTGTTTGAGTCCTTTCTCTTTGTTTCTAGCTAGTGGTTCTTCAATCTTGTTTATCCTTTGAAAGAACCAGCTCTTTGTTTCATTAATCTTTTGTGGTTTTTTGTGGGGTTTTTTTGGTCTCTATGTCATTTATTTCTGCACTAATCTTTATTATCTCCTTCCTTCTACTCACTCTGGGATTTTCTTATTGCTCTATTTCTAATTCTTTGAGTTGTAACATTACATAATTTACTACCATTTTTTTTCTTGTTTTTTGAGGTAAGCCTGTAGAGCTATAAACTTCCCTCTCAGGACTGCTTACATTGTGTCCCATAGTTTTTGGATTGTTGTGTTTTTCTTGTCATTAGTTTCCAGAATGTTTTTACTTTCTTCTTTCATCTCATTGATAAACCAATGAATATTTAATAACATGCTATTCAGCTTCCAAGTGTTTTGGATTGTTTTATTGTAGGGTATTTCTAATATTATGCCATTGTGGTGTGAAAAGATGCTTGGTATGATTTCAGTCTTCTTGAATTTGGGGAGACTTTGTTGTGACCCAGTATGTGGTCTATATTTGGAAATGTTTCATGTGGACCATTCCAGCAATTACCCAGAGTCACATGAGACCCAGGACCGTGGAGGGTGGGCCGACTGGAAGGCAAGGCGGTCTGTCAAGCCCTGAGACTCCACCCATCCCAAGCTCAACAGAGAGGCTTTTGCAGTTTTGCAACTCTTGTATCATAAGGCTGAATCCAACACAGAAGTTCTCCTGGCATAGTGAAAATGCGGAGACAAAGGAAGATATCACAAACAAAAGAAATGGAGGAAAACAAACGACTGGTTATAGAGTTCAAAACCACACTTATAAGGTTTTTCAAGAATCTCCTAGAAAAGATGGATAAATTTAGCGAGACCCAAGAGGAGATGAAAGGGGACCAACTAGAGATGAAAAGGACCAACTAGAAATTAAACATACACTGACTGAAATAAAAAATATTATACAGAGTCCTAACAGCAGACTAGAGAAAGGCAAGAATCAAGTCAAAATTTGAAATATAAAGAATCATAAAACACTTAACTGGAAAAGTAAGAAGAAAAAAGAATCCCAAAATGTGAAGATAATGTAAGGAACCTCTGGGATAGCTTCAAGTGTACCAACATCAGAAGAGATAGAGCAAGATACTGAAAACCTATTTAAAGAAATAATGACTGAAAACTTCCCACATCTGGTGAAAGAAATAGACTTACAAGTCCAGGAAGCACACAGAATCCCAAATAAAAGGAACCCAAAGAGGACTATACCAAGACACATCATAATTAAAATACCAAGAGCAAAAGACAAAGAGGAAATATTAAAAGCAGCAAGAGAAAAACAGTTAATTACCTACAAGGGAGCACCCATATGATTGTCAGCTGATTCTCAACAGAAACTATGCAGGCCAGATGGGAGTGGCAAAAATATTCAAAGTGATGAATAGCAAGAACCTACAAACAAGAATACTCTATCCAGCAAAGCTATCATTCAAAATTGAAGGGCAGATAAAGAGCTTCACAGAGAAGAAAAAGCTAAAAGAGTTCATCAAGCCCAAACCAGTATTATATGAAATGCTGAAAGGTACTCTTTTAGAAGAGGAAGAAGAAAAAGGTAAAAGATAAAAAATTATGAACAACAAATATCTATCAACAAGTGGATCTAAAAATTAAGTGAATTAAAAATTTGATCAACAGAATAAACTGGTAAATATAATAGAATCAGGAGCACAGAAAGGGAGTGGACTGATAATTCTCAGGGGGAATGAGGTGAGGTGTGTATAGGGAGAGACTGGACAAAAATCATATACCTATGGATGAGGTCAATGGGGGGAGAAGTAAGGGTAGAGGGAGGAGTAGGAGCCGCGTGGAGGGGAGCTATGGAGGAGGAAAAAGAGAAACAAATGTAATAATCTGAATAATAAAGGTTTAATTTTTAAAATGCAAATGAATATCCCTGGCTGGTATTTCTCACTGGTTAGAGTATCATTCCATATACTGCATGGTCACTGATTTGATTCCCAGTCAAGGGCACTTATCTGGGTTGCAGGTTGGATCCCTGGCTTCTGTTGGGGCATGTGGAGGAGGCAACCAATCAGTAAGTTTCTCTCTCACATAAATGTTTCTCTCTCTTTCTCTTCCCTTCCTCCGTTTCATTCTTTGCGGATAATTAACAAAAAAAAAGAAAATGCAAAAGAATAGCTTTAAAAATGACTTTTTAATTGAATAAATTTAGAATATCTGAACAAGAAAATCTGAAGTAAATGAATAACATCATTATTCTTAAGCAGCAGTTGCTCAGTTATATTCTTTTTCTTTTGGGGGTGATTTATTTTCCTATTCAACAAGTATATGCTTTATGCATTTGCATTCACTTAACTAGTGAAATCCTTCTTTTCGAAAGTATACCAGCCAGTTAATTATCTACTTTCAAAAGAGGGAGGATGATGTGATTGAAATTCATTTATTCTTGTGGATTTACATAAATGTAGAATGCAAATGAAATAACATTTTCTGAATAGTCCCCTGCAAATTTTAACTTTGGGAGAAAATAAAAATTGACTTCAGCTTTCTGGTAATTTTTTCTTTTTGTAGACTATAGGTAATTTGAAGTGACTAATCCTGCTGTATTTACCCAATTATCTGGCTTCCTTCTGGCAAGAAACATGTTGGTGGTAGAAATCAGAGGGACATTACAAATAGAAGAGCAAAGAAGAACCATATAATTCTTTGCCTATAATAATCATCCATTGTTGTTGGAAAAATCTTATAACAACATTTTAATGTTGGAGTTAAGTCAGTCATCTTAGTCTAGATTTAATCCTCTGACCATGGAGGAAAGTGTTCCCCTTTGCCCTTCCACCAAACTTCCTGCTGCAAATCTGCTTCACCTGAGTCCACTGTGTGGATTCACATTCCCATGGACAAGCAGCTTTTGATTATTTTATATGCAGAGAGAGGTGGGGGTGGGAGGGCAGGCAGGAAAGAGAGAAAGAGAGGGAGAAGGAAAGACAAGGAGCAAAGAAAGAGGAAACGAATGAAAAGTTTTCTACATGATTATGGAAAGACAATAAATGTGGCTGAGGTATAGAAGATCATACCATCTTCCCCTGGTTATCTTATTTCTTTTAAAAATATTTTTTAAATATATTTTATTGATATTTTTTTTTACAGAGAGGAAGGGAGAGGGACAGAGAGTTAGAAACATCGATGAGAGAGACATTGACTAGGGGTGTGACCGCAACCAAGATACATGCCCTTGACTGGAATCGAACCTGGGATCTTTCAGTCCGCAGGCTGACACTCTATCCACTGAGCAAATATTTTTTGGCTAAAAATATTTTGTTGATTTTTTTTTTCTTTTTTAAAGAGAGAGGAAGGGAGAGGGAGACAGAAAAACATTTATGTGGAAGAAACACATTGATCAATTGCCTCCTGCATGTACCCCTACTGAGGATTGAGCCCTCAGTCTGGGCATGTGCTCTGATGGGGAATCAAACCAGTGACTTATGTGATGCTCAACCAACTGATTCACACCAGCCAGGGCTATATTCTTTCTAAAAGCTACACGCCGTGGCACTAAATTGCCAACTCAAGTCTGTGAAATACCCTCTTTTATCATTGTAGAGCTCAAACTTTCTGGGTGAAAGACTCAGCCTTAACAAATATGGGTGGGCATACATGTTTTCTTAGACACATTTTATAAGTGAAGACTGGGATACAGTTGGTAGTACCTAGGAAGGGTTTGGCTGGTTCTGGCAAGAGAGTGAATTATCTCTAAGTGCTGGCTTTCTCCTAACTCATTCCTGTTGAGGCCAAAAGAAAAAGAGATCCTAGAATCTGCCATTGAAACTCTGAGAAAGTCCTGGAGGACAGAGGAGGTTAGGTTCAGATGTGAGGGGCATGGCAGCCCAGGGAAGAGGGCCATTTTGTGCCCTGGGTCATCAGTCTAGCTTGGGTGGAAAGTGATATAAGCCACATTCAGTAGACTAGCCCTTAAGCATTTTTTCCTCCCTCTCCCTTTCTCCTATATCTTGGCCTATGTCACCACTTTTTGTCAAGAAATGTTTCTCTGAATTGCAACAGCCTAGCCCATGGAAAGGAGATAGGAATTGCATTGAATCATTAAATTGCTTTGGGTACTTTAGACATTTTTATTTTAAAAAATAAATAAATAATGAAAGCGCTATGTGTGGAAACTAGAAAGATAGTATAGATATAGATATAGATATAGATTACTAAATAACTTTTAGTTTAAAGAGGTAATCATAGGAAAGTATATACAATAAATAGAAAGCATTATATATCAGAATTTCTGGGGCTTAGCTTGTGAGGTCTGAAATTAATATTCACTATTATGTGCTACCTTGACATCTGAAAGGGAGAGGGCCTCAAAAGGTCTAACCACGAATTTCTCTACACTTACCAGATAAAATGCAATGGGCAAGGTTCCCCACTTGGCTTGTTCCCCTAATAGCTGGAATAGCTGTTTCTCACTTTGTCCTCAGCCAGATGGGTTTCATTCCTCTGACAGCTCATGGAATTATTCTAGGAAGACAATCACATATCCTCCTTCCAAAACCCCTTGCTGCTATAAAGCCGGTCTCCTACCGACTCTGCTCATTCACTCTATTATTTATTCCCTTCTCTCAAGTTTCTCTATTCCCAATCTGAAACTACTACTAGCCCTGGCCAGGTACCTCAGTTGATTAGAGCAACAGCCTAATACACCAAGATTGTGGGTTCTATCCCCAGTCAGGGCACATAAAAAAATCAACCTGCCCTGGCAGTTTTGGCTCACTGATTAGCACAACTCTATTGGTCTTCCATGGTGTATGGTACTCTCTTCTCCTGGAGTACGAGTATATGTGACTAACACACTGCTGTCTGATCTGTCTGGTGTCAGACCTCCTGTATTCAGCCACATCACCACTGGGAGTGATTCTAAGTCAATCAAAACACAGCTAATGTGGAATGTAGAGGAATTCAAAATATTTACATATATTTATCAAAAAAAAAAAAGAACATCTGAAAACAAATGAGCCAAGATTTCAACCAAGAAAGTTATAAAAGGACAACAGAGTAATGTCAGAAAAAAAGGGGGAGGGAGGATATTAAAATTAAAATAAAACAATGAAAAAGAGAATAACCACAAGAAAACCAAGGTAAAATGTGAATTTTGAGAAAAAATATATAAAATGTATAATTGGCCCAAGAAGAAATAGAAAAGTTTAATAGAGTAGTACATTTAAATTTTCATAGTAATCAAAGCATTTCTACAATTTTATAGCTGAGTTTTACTAAGTTATTAAAGAACTGTTGAACTTTATATGAGTTATCCCCCCCAAAAAAGAAAACAGAAAAAAGGGAATGCTGCCTAAAGTAACTTTAAAAGCCAGTCAACCCTTAATTTTAAATCCAGATGAAAACAATATAAGAAAGAAAAAATATGTAGATCTACATGACTCATAAATATAAATGAGAAAATTCTGAATAAAATTATTAGCTAATGGAATCAATCAATGGATTTTACAAAACAGCAATATGATCTAGAAGTTTTTTTTCTCTTGAAAATGCATAGGTGGTTTAACATAAGAAAATCTACACAGTAAGTGACTAAAAGAAAAAAGTCCCTTATTCAAAAAGCTATGGAAAAGGGAATTTATAAAAGAGTATTTTTATAAACTTACTAAAAGTTAGAAATTTTTTCCCTAGATAAAGCCTATGTACTTAATAATTTATAGCCTATGTTTTACTTACAGAGAAATGTTAAAGGTTTTGGCTGCTATATCATAATATTTGATATAATACCAGACGTTCTGACCAAACATTTGAAAAAAAGTAAGAGGTATAGGATTAGAATGCAACAAACAACTGGCCTCTCATTATTGCCTCTTACCCACTCTGTCCCTCTGTGAAAGGGAAATGATTGGCTCCCCCTCAGCCACTATGCAAGACTTAGTACCACCCAGCGCTGCTGCAGTGGGCTGATGGGCTGCCCAACTCTAGTGTTCTTTATCCTTATCCCCACTGTGTTCACAGACCTAATGTCATGACCTCCAAATCTGGGGTCCGATAGTAATCCAAGTGCTATCAAACCCCTCATCTTTTACTTTGATTTTCTATTTATTCAAAACTGCGATGGGGAGAGGGATATTCTGAATTGTGTCCCTTCAAAGATCCCTCTGCCAATAGAGGATTGGGAGTTAGGCAGAGAATTGGGAGAGGACAGTCTAGGGAAAGGAAACATCAGAAACAGAAATAAGGAATTATGAGGTTGTGGATATACGGGAAACTAGTTAATTCAGTAAGCAGAATCTAAAGTACAGGCCTAGGAGTTTTAGGGGATGAATTAGGCTGGACAGGAACACAGAGGCCAGGTCAAGAAAGGCCTTCTCTGCCACCCTGAAGAATCTAGACTTTCTTCTAACTGATTGTGATTAGTGTGGAGAGGGATTTGAAGTGATTGTGGTGAGATAAGACTATTAGAGGGGCTGCTAAGGAAGTCAGCTCAGGGGAGTCTGGGACTAAGGACAGTGATGGTACAGAGGCAAATAAGGAGTGTTAGTTTTTTCCATTTGTCTCACTAAAGTGGCCAAGAGAGAATTCCTCACTAAAAAGGATACCAATCTTAAATATGATAGACAGAAGAACTGACTAAAGAATTGGTGAATCCAACTTTGGAGGAGGAGTTTGATTTGGAGAAGAAAACAATTCACAAAAGTGCCAATTCCACCTATTTTCACTAAAAACAGTCATAAGGAAATAAGTCTAAATAAAGGCTTAATGGTCTTAGTGTTTTAGCCCATTCAGACTTGCTATAACAAAATATCATACACTGCTATAAACCTAAGCACTTCCCAAAGGCCTTACCTCCAAAATACCATCACATTGGGCATTAGGATTCTATCATATGAGTTTTGAGAGGACATAAACATTCAGATCATAGCATATGGATTGGAATAAAAAGGTTTTGATGATGAGAATTATTAGACTTAGTAAGCAAATTGTGAAATCTCCTTCTATAGAGACCTTTAAAAGTAAGACTTTTTGCATATGGTTGAAGTGTGGCCCTTTAAAAGATACAAATACAGCCCTGCTGGTGTGGCTCCGTGGTTGAGCGTTGACCTATGAACCAGGAGGTCATGGTTCGATTACTGGTCAGAGCACATACTTGGGTTGGGGACTCAATCCCCAGTGTAGTTTGTACAGGCGGCAGCCCATCAGTGGTTCTCATCATTGATGTTTCTATCTTCCTATTTCCCTCTCTGAAATCAATAAAAGTATATTTAAAAAAATAAAAATTAAAAATACATATATAAATTGAAGTGCTATGCATATAAGCTTTACACATCATTGATTTTTATTTTGTTTTTGAACAAAAACAAAAATGTGATTTTGAATTTGCAGTACAAAAACAAAATATGTTTGTTTACTCTGGAATTTTGTTAATGTTATCTTAGATTTTTTCATTCAACAAATATATTTTGAGTGCCAACTATGTACTAAAAAGTGTTCTAGGTGCTGGGAATACAGGACTGAACAAAGAAGATAAAATCTCAAGCTTACAATCTTGTTAATCAGTACATGAGATAAATTAGTAAAATATACAGGTTTTTAGATAGATATCAATGCTAAGGGGGAAAAATGAAAGAGAAACGGAGATCAGATATATATGACTGGAGGGAGGAGTGTTTGTGCAAGTCGGACCCATTAGATAAGATTCATAGTCCATGCATAAACTTGTGTACAAGTTTAGTCAGAGTGACTAGAGGAGGCCTAATTGAAAAAGTGAAATATGAGTAAGCTCTGAAAGTTAAGGAATAAAACCATGTGAATCTGTGTGGGAAGATTGGTCCAGGCAGAGGGATTAGCAAGTGCAAAGGCCCAGTAGGTAGGTCCATGCTAAGTGACTGAGAGGGTTGGTAGGGAGAACAGAATGAATGAAGAGAAGAGAATAAAGGGAAAGATTAGATTTAAAATGAGGGCAGATCATGAACATCATTAGAAGGCTTTATCTTCAGTTTTAAGTAGAGGGGTAACCCTGTAGCACTCTGAGTACCCCTACAAGTAGACTATAGGTGCCAGGGGCAGATGCAGGAAAATCAGTTAGAAAGGTATGCCAATAACCTAGGGAAAAATGATAGAGACTACAGTGTCATGGGACATTGATAAGTGGTTAGAGTCTGGATATTTTTTTGAAAGTTAAGTCAGTAGGATTTCCTAATGGACTGGATATGGGATACGAAAGAGAAGAGTCAAGGACTTTAAGGAGTTTTACGTAAGCAACTGAAAGAATGGTGTTGACATTTACTAAAATGAGGGATTGTGTGAGAGAAGGAGGCTGAGGATGCACAGATAGGTGGTTTGAGATGCAGTTTGGCCTAGATGCTTCCACTGTACTACAGAGCATTAAGAGCACAACACCCACTTAACACAACCTTCCATTGACCTATTGCTGGAAAACAGAACAAAAAACCTTTCTTATTCCAAGTTTTAAAATTCACACGACAATTCTGCTTTGCTTTAATTTTACTCTTTAGTTTTATTTTGTCTAATAAAATGAAATATGCATTAAAATGCCTGGCACATGGTACATATTGAATAAATATTTGCTGAATGAATGAATGGTAGTGGGGAAGCCGCAGGGCAATTACCCTTTCCTGAAAAGACCACACAGGAATGGAGGGAGAGCATGGCAATGTTGTTAGAGTCTAAATAAGAAGCACTATATATTTTGGGCATTTTCAGAGAATCAGTGAGAGATGAGAAATCCAGAAATTCTTTACTTCTATAGACCCCAGATATTTGGACAAAAGCCTTCAAACAACATATTTCATTAAAGAAAAAAAAAAAAAGAAACTTTGAAGAGGCAAAAAAAACTATTTTTTTATTTCTTAATCTCAGTTTTACAACCCAAACCAAACACAAAGGATTGGCAATCCCTTCCTTCCCTCCTTTCTCCCTTCCTTTCTCCCTTCCTTCCTTTCTTCCTTCCTTCCTTCCTTCCTTCCTTCCTTCCTTCCTTCCTTCCTTCCTTCCTTCCTTCCTTCAAAAAAGAAAAGCCTTTCTATGGTGAGAAACTAAAAACTCAATGGTGTTCCCAGCCAATGGGAGTGGTTTTGCAGCATAATGGGCAGAGATACTAATTTAGGGGTATGCAGCTGTAAATTGACTCACAGGTAAAATAAAATGTAGTCTTTGGGAAGAGAGCTGAGGATTCATGTGCAAGACAGACCCATTAGATAAGATTCATAGTTCATGCATAAGAACCCTTCTGAGCTCCTCTCTGGAAAAAAAAAAGACAATCTCTCATAAGAACCCCTAAAATCTGTTAAATAACTGCATTCCCTGAAGATGAATGGGAAATGGGAAGTTGCTTCTTGAAGGGAGATATATAAATAGGGAGCTTCCCTGGCTGCCACACAAATTGTCGGGGTATCACTGGGAAGATTTGACCTCCATGCCCATTGGCTGTGAGGACTAGCTATGACTACAGTGGGAGAGCTACTATGCAGGAGATATGCCTATGCAGCAGGATTTGCTTCAGTGGGGGTTTGGTGCTCACTGAGTCTGCCCTTTGAGTGTGTCACTTGTGAATGTGTAGAGTTGTAATTTGGTATGGTCTGACACTAACCACTATATACGCCGGCTCTTGAGTCTCCAGGAAGGTGCATTAACCAGATCTGCAGATTCCTCCTCTTTGCATTGGGTTTAGAAATGCCCAGATGAGGCCTAGCTATGAAGCAAGGCAGGCTGGTGCTGGTGTGGGTGTTGGCCTTTTATTGATAAGTTTGGGGCTCCCTGACCCAGCTGCAGCTTGTTGGAGAGGTTTTAGTCTGAGCAAGGACAGGCCATTCATATGCAAAAGCCACTGCTCACAGTTTGGTTACGATTATAAATTGGATGAGGCGGATCTTATGGAATCACCAGGGCAGAGCACACAGAAATGGCTGCCAGTCAGCCTGCACCCAGGGAGGTCCCAGCATAGGAACAATGATTCCTTTGAGCACCTCCATCTGGGAAAGTTTCTGCCCCCATGCCAGACAATCCAGTTCCTCCTCCTATGTGTCTGTGTCCCCCAGAGCTTGCCCTGGCACTGGAGCTCAGAGGAAGCGGGACCTTATTAGTTCAATTCGTGGAGCCAGGCTTTTAAAAGGTCTCCAGTAGCTTCTGTTTCACTGAACCCCAATCTGAACTGTTTTTTACAGCCTGGATTTATGGGGACTTCTTTTCCCAGCTCTGGGACCCTGGGATGGGCTTCTGATGTGGGGCTGGGACTTCCTTACTCCTCATTGGCGGCCTCTGTAGAAATGATTTCCTTCCTGATTAAAAAAGCAGCACATGTGAGTGCTGGATCAGCCTCTGCACCTCCTACTAGTCTCAGTGTGCTTTTTTTCTTTATTTCTCTAGAGTAGGACTTCCATTCAGCCAGCCTCCTGACAGTTCTTGATGATGGTGGTCCTATATCTCAGTTGTAATTTTGATGTGTTTGTGGGAGACAGAGTATGGGCTTTACCTATGCTGCCATCTTGGTTCTATACTATATATTTGCCTTTTTTGTTTAAGGTGACTTTTCAGTGTCTGTGTTTTTTTTAAATTATTATTCTTTTAATTGTTGTTTTTGTAGGAGCTCTTTATATATTCTGTATATGACTTACTCATCAGATATATGTGTTGCAGACTTTTTCCTCAATCTGTGGCATGTTTATTCACTTTCTCTCTCTCTCTCTCTCTCTCTCTCTCTCTCTCTCTCTCTCTCTCTCTCTCCTTTTTTACAACTGAAATTAAAAAAAAAATTGGTCACATTAAAAGTCTGAATTTTAAACAGATTCATTTGACTTTGGCAGCTGTATTATCCCCCCATTAGCTAACCTTCATGAAGTTTCATGAGTTTTCCCAATTCAAACCTGGGCTTCTTCAGCACTTTGACTTTTCCAAAAAAGACATCATGGAGTGGATAAATAGGTTGACAAGTTTTTCTATGTCTTTTCCAATGCTATCTGACCATTTCTTTTAAGTCATTTATCTGTATCTCTGGGGTCATGATTTCAATCATCTTCTTTTGCACTTGATGGACCTGTTGATGCTGACCATCAGAGATCTGCTGAAACTGATGGTTGCATTATTTTTTAGTAAAACAAACACTGGATAAATGAAGCAAATAACCATCGGTCGTTTTGACATCAACATGAGCTTCAATCATAGTCTGTCATTTTTTTTTACCCTGGAGCACATTTTGTTATGGGTAAGATAATGCCATGGAACATCCTAACTAATTAGCTTGAATTTTCTAAATGCAACTTCATTATTCTGCAGATCAGTTAAGCTCACTTCAAAAACATGACTCTTGACACCATCAGATGTAGTTTTGGTTCCTTGAGTTCTTGTGACCAGTGTTTTTCCAGTTATTCTATGCTGAACATAGCTGGTGCTATCACAGCACTCCGATCTTTCTTAGAAAGTGGACTAACCACTTTCTTACTGACTCCCATTTTACCACCTTGTGTGAGGTGCTTGTTATTGTTGATGCCATGGTGCTGCCTATTTATCCACTCTCTTAATGGTGTCTTTTGAGGACATTAAGTATTTAATTTATAAGTATTTTCCTATATGGTTAGTATTCTAAAATATATCTTTGTTTTTATTTTCCCAACTTTGTGTAGATATTCTCCAGTGTTTTCTTAAAGAAAGTCTGGATTCCTAGGTTTTGTATTTTAAACCATGAGCTATTGTGACTATATTTTTGTGATTGGAGTAAGAGAGAAGTTGAGGTTCATTTTCTTTCTCATGTTTATTTCTGAATATTTAGTTGTTACATCACTATTTGTTAAGACTCTCATTGTTGGCTTGACTAAAGTTCAGTTGATGGGTTTGTGAGTTTATTGCTGGAGTTTTTCTTCTGTTTATTTACTTATCTAATTGTATTTAGTTTATCAGATTGTCTATTCCAGTGTTTTAATCCCCGCCCAGCCCCATCTTTCATTATCACACCCCTGAAGAGCCTTTCTAGATATTTTATTCTTAATTGCCCTTTCCCCCATGAACTTTTAATATTATACAACTGCTCATGTACTCTATGTACAAATATGCTTTTTATGTTAAAAGAATTTTAAAACTCTCCTCCCCAAACAATTTCCACCTCCTTGGGGGTGATATCACTCCCATTGAGAATGCATGGTTTACTCATGTACTATACCACATTGCAGATTAGCAGCCCATCTTGAAATATGGTGGTATAAGTTGTTCTATATCCTTTGCTTTTACAATAAATTTTGGAATTTGCTTGCCAATTTCTTCCTAAAAATGTGTGATGAAATTTCATGTCTGGCTATGATAGAGTAATAGGGACTAGATTTACCTTTTCATCTAAAGCGCATGGAAAACTTTACAAGATACATACACTTTTTTTTTCAGACACTAGACAACAGACATAACACGCCTGTTATTTCCGCCAAGAGAGGGAAATAAACTGAGCCATATGATCACCTTAGCTTACTGCTTTGAGGCACATTCTGACTTGTGGAACAAAAAAAAAATTGTCAAGGAGAACACAACAACTTTGCTTAGTTGAAGAGAGAGAGATTTGTGTTTAAAGAATCTGAGATGGCTAGAAGTTCCAGAAGGGAGGCAGTTAAATAGAAAAAGAGCTTCAGAAAACTGTGTCGATCTCTCCTTGGGTTTTTGCTGAACACTAAGACCTGCACACATAGAGCAAAGCTCTCTGAGTTCAGGCAGAGAGTACCAGAATCATGAACTAACTGCTCATTATTCACACAGGGCTTGGAATTGTTTGAGTTCCCACCAGCCAAATTGGAGATTCCTCATTGGTTAATCAGATCATTCAATAGACATCCCAGAAAGGTCACATTCTTTTTGTAGTGGGGGCTAAGTTATACCCTCCATAATAGCTACTCTAGAAGTATTCTACAAATTCTTTAAACAATAAAACTAAAGTAACTTAACAGTCTATCAGAACTAATCAACTGTCTTTAAAGAAAAGCAACAATCAAAACCACAATGAGATATAACCTCACAATGGCTATTCAACAACTGCTGGTGAGGACATGGAGAAAATGGAACCCTGGTGCACTGTTAGTAGGAATACAGATCAGTGGAGCCACTCTGAAAAACAATATGAAGTTACTTCAAAAGTTAAAAATGGAACTGCCTTAAGACCCAGTGATTCCACTTCTGGGAATACTAGTATATCTGAAGAAACCCAAAACACTAATTTGAAAGAATATGCGCACCCCTATGTTCATTGCAGCATTATTTACAATAGCCAAGATTTGGAAGCCACCCAAGTGCCCATCAACAGATGAGTGAATAAAAAAGCCATGGTACCTATATACAATGGAATTTAACTCAGCCATAAAAAAGAAGGCAATTTAACCTTTTGTGGGAGCAAACAAAATAGAAACAGAAAACAGACTGACAACTGTCAGAGGGGAGGAGGGGTTGGGGTCTGTGTGAAAAAGTAAAGGGATTAAGCAAAAAACAACAACTCATAGACATTAATAAAAGTATGATGATTCTGGCCTAGCCAATTTGCCTCCATGGATAGAGTGTTGGCCTGCAGACTGAAAGGTCCTGGGTTTGATTCTGGCCAAGGGCATGTATCTAGGTTGCAGGCTCCTCCCTGGCCTGGGTCCTGGTCAGGGCTTGTGCAGGAGGCAACTAATCAATGTGTTTCTCTCATATCAGTGTTTCTTTCTGTCTTTCCCTCTTTCTGAAAATCAGTGAAAAAAATATATATATATCCTTGACTGAGGATTTAAAAAAAAAAAAAAGATGATTCTGAAAGAAAAAGGGGGTGGAGGAGTATGAGAGAGTAAAGGAGGGATAAATGGTGATGGAAAGAGACTTGAATTTGGATAGTAGACATACAATACATTATATAAATAATGTATTATAGTATTATACACTTGAAACTTATATGATTTTATTAACCAACTGGGGGCCCAGTGCACAAATTCATGCATCTTGAAAGGAACTGTGGGCTGAGAGGCTGAGGTAGACACTGGGGCAGGTCTTGGCCCATCCTCCACACCCCCACCCAGCCCCTCCTGCCACAGCCTCCTGTCACCTGTCTATTGGCAGCCTCTGCTCCCATGCTGATAGTGCCATCCCCACTCGCACCCGCGGAAGGCATGAAGCAATTGGGGTCAGCACCAGCAGCAGGTGCAGATGCTGGGTGGGACCATGGTATGTTGGAGCAAAGAATTTTCAGTAACCACCAGACGCTAGCCCCGATGACAGCAACCAGTGCCCCACCTTGGTCTGGTGCCCCCACTCATCTCCACCGGTGTGGCTGATGTCCGCCATGTTCCACACATGTCCCCTGGTGGTCAGCGCATATCATAGCATCCAATTGTTCTGTTGTTCTGGCATTTGGTCTATTTGCATATTAGCCTTTTAATATATAGGATGTTACTTCAATAAATTCAATAAAAAGTAAAAAATAAATAAATTTATCACCACATTTGCCTTAAAAAGGCAACAAAATCCAATGCTAAATAACATAACATCCATAATAACCAGCAAACAAACAAAAACTCTTAGATATGCCAAAATCAAGAGATAGTATACTCTACACTCTTTATTGTAAAAAAGTGAAAGAAAGGAAGACAAATGTTTTGGTAAAAAAAATATTGTTGGAGGAAGCATACATAATGCATTGTGTATCAAACTTTCAGGATTATTCAGAAGGTTTGTATTATTAAAGCACAGATTGCTGGATCAACCCCTAGAATTCCTGATTGCTTTGTCAATTTCTGAGCCTGAGAATGTGAATTTCTAGTAAGGTTCCAGGTGCTGCTGCTCCAGAGACCACACTGGAGGATCACTGGGATAGTGGTTAGCTTTAGATTCTAGAGTTATTTAAACCTACTCAGTCATATATTAACCTTGAGATCTTGGTTGCATTTCTTGACTTCTCTAAGCTTTGGTTTCCTTTTTTGTTAAATAGGGACAAAAATGGTACCTACATCATAAGATCGATGTGAGATTAAATGATATAATATAGTTAGTATTGGCACATACTAAGTGTGAAATAAAAGTTAGCTACTTTATCATTCATGCTGTTACATATACTGTTTGCTATTATTATTATCACTAAGAACAAACTAATATTCTCTATATTTATTTTGTGGCCCTATGTCAGCAAGCCTTGTAGTTAAATGTAGAAGTCTTTATAATCCAAGTCCTTTTTTCTTTTGTTTATACAACTGTCTTCCAAAATATTCCTTTGGGGCTAAAATTTTTCATGCTTGTTTTAAGCCAAAAGATGAGAGTGTTGTGTGTTTTTTTCAAGGCAAATGAATAGAATCTGTTATGCCTTATTAAGTTCAAGAGAGGGGGAAAGGGAAGAGGGAGAGAGGGAACATG
The DNA here is from genome assembly GCA_004026805.1 of Lasiurus borealis. Taxonomy (NCBI): domain Eukaryota; kingdom Metazoa; phylum Chordata; class Mammalia; order Chiroptera; family Vespertilionidae; genus Lasiurus; species Lasiurus borealis. Next base: position 6,596 of record PVJN01030811.1, on the reverse strand, counting down.
GAGGTAAGAGAGACACATCGACTGGTTGCCTCCTGCATGTTCCTGACTAGGGACTGGGAGTAAACCTGAAAGCCAGATATATGCCCTTGACTGGGAATCAAACCAAAGACCTTCAGTGTATGGCCGACACTCCAACCACCAAGCAACACTGGCCAGGGACAGCTCAATAACATTTCATTCACTTAACCCCAAAAGGAGATTTTGATTTACTTTTAAAAGATAAATTTTAGGAAACCAAGATGGCAGCATAGGTAAAAATCTAAACTGCTGCCTCACACAATTTCAAAGCTACAACTAAAAAACAGAATGGACGTCATCCAGAACCACAGGAAAGCTGGCTGAGTGGAAATTCTACAACTAGAAGGAAAGAGAGGGGCTCACAGAGACTCAGAGGAGCTGCAAAAGGCTGAGGTACAGAGACATGCACGTGGAGAGGATGGGTGGCGGAAGACCTGGCTGGCTTCCTCTAGCATAAGGGAGACAGAAACTCCCCACTGCACTAAACCCCAGTTCTGGGTGAGACTCTTACAGGGGGAATCTGGACTGTTATGAAAAGGGAGGAGTGCACGGAAACTTAGGAGAGCCACAAAAGGCATAGGTCTGGAAGCGTGCGTGCAAGTGTGTGCAGAGGACTGACTGCTGATTGTGCCGCTGGCTTTCTCTAGCAGGAGGAAGACAGAACCTCCCAACTGCACTGAAATCTAGTCCCAACATCACTGAACCCCAGTTTCAGGAGACCCAGGGGACCCAAACTCATACAGGTCCCTGGAGCACACAGAAACTCAGGGGAGCCATAAAAGGCAGAGGTCTGGAGGTGCACGCAGAGAGGGCTGCAGTCATTACCGAGGGACACTGAGATCCAGGGGCCACATAGGGCAGGACTGATGGGAAGCCAGGGCTGTCTGCTCAGCTCTGAGACTCTGCCCCATCCAAGCTGAACACAGAGGCTTTTGCAATTTTGCACGTCTTGTATCATAAGGCTAACTCCAGCGCAGACGTTATCCCTGTGTAGACACAGCTGATCCTCACAACCAATTGGCTTGGAGGTCAATCCCCGCCCCTCCTTCCCCCGCCCCTGAGTGATACCAACAACGATCAAGACTTAACTACAACAAGGCTGTACACACAGTCCACAAAGGGGTGTACCAAGAGAGTCCACCTCATGTAATTGGGGAGGTTGAGCTACTGGACCATATAGGACACCTAGCATACAAAACTACTCTACCAACTTGGGGAAGCAGCAAAAATGTGGAGACAAAGGAACAGATTACAAACGAAAGAAATGTAGGATAACAAATGACTGGATATAAAGTTCAAAACCATGGCTATAAGGTTTTTCAAGAATTTCTTAGAAAAGATGGATAAATTTAGCAAGACCCAAGAGATTAAAAAAAAAGACCAACTAGAAATTAAACATACACTGACTGAAATAAAAAATATTATACAGAGACTTAACAGCAGACTAGAGGAATGCCAGAATCAAGTCTAAGACTTGAAATATAAAGAAGCAGAAAACACTCAACTGGGAAAGCAAAAAGAAAAATGAACCCAAAAATGTGAAGATAGAGTAAGGAGCCTCTGGGACAACATCAAGCAAACTACGTCAGAATTATGGGGGTGACAGAAGAAGAGAGAGAGCAAGATACTGAAAACCTATTTGAAGAAATAATGACCAAAAGCTTCCCCCACCTGGTGAAAGAAATAGACTTACATGTCCAGGAAGTGCACAGAACCCCAAACAAAAGGAATGCAAAGAGGACCACACCAAGACACATCATAACTAAAATACCAAGAGCAAAAGACAAAGAGAGAATATTAAAAACAATGAGAAAAAAATAGTTAGTTACCTACAAGGGAGCACCCATATGATTGTCAGCTGATTTCTCAACAGAAACTATGCAGGCCATATGGGAGTGGTAAGAAATATTCAAAGTGATGAGTAGCAAGAACCTACAACCTACCCAGCAAAGCTATCATTCAAAATTGAAGGTCAGATAAAGAGCTTCACAGATAAGAAAAATTTAAGAGTTCATCAACACCAAACCAGTATTGTATGAAATGCTGAAAGGTACTCTTTTAGAAGAGAAAGAAGAAGAAAAAGGTAAAGATAAAAATTATGAACAACAAATATATATCTGTCAACAAGTGAATCTAAAAATCAAGTGAATTAAAAATCTGATGAACAGAATAAACTGGTGAATATAATAGAATCAGGGGCATAGAAAGAAAGCGGACTGACAGTTCTCAGGGGGAAATGGGTGAGGCGGTTGCAAGGAAAGACTGGACAAAAATCATACACCTATGGATGAGGACAATGGGGGGGAATAAGGGCAGAGGGAGTGGTGGGATCTGGGTAGAGGAGAACTATGGGGTAAAAAGAAGGAAACAATTGTAATAATCTGAACAATAAAGATTTATTTTTTAAAAAAGAGAAATTTTAACTGACACCTGGATCTCCACGTAATATAGTAAGTACGTCACTGTTCAAAATACCTCCTCCCTATAGAATTTGATGTCAGACCTGGCCAGGTGATTTATTTTGGTCAATGAAACAGGCAAAAATGATATGTGCCATATCTTAAAAAAAACACACAAAAACTTTAAGAGCCTTTCTTTGTGTGTGTGTGTGTGTGTGTGTGTGTGTGTGTGTGTCTGTGTGTGTCTGTGTGTGCGTGTGTGTGCCATAGACTATGTAATGTCCTAGGTGAGGAATTGTTCCTTGAGTTGGGGTCCCATAAGGAAGACAATATACATGTAATACATTAATAAAAAATAAAAATAAATAAAAGGAAGACAATAAAGTTTAGAACCACATGTGCCCAGTGACAGATGAATAGTGTAAGGAAGAAAGAAACCTTTCTTTTGGGGGGACTAAGTCACTGAGATTTTAAGGTTGCTCTTTATTGCAGCATAACTTAAGTGATACTCTTAAATTACACACACACTCAGTGATACTCTCTAAAATATGGGGCTTTTGTTGGCCATTGCTAGAGTTCTTGTCTTCTTAAAGTAATTTCAACTAGGAGGGTGAAAGGCAGGGAAAGGTAAGAAAGAAGTTTCTGTTGATACCTGGAAAAGATTGGATCTCTGAGTCTACCTCCAAATTACTTTTTGCCATTTTTGAGATCCCATGGTTCATTCAAATTTCACTTAGTAAATCCTGGGAGAAATTGAAGGATTGTACCTGTGTACCACTAATAGGCCTAGCCCAATACTGAAAATGGTATATAATTAATTATGCCTGGACAAATAGATGACTGATAATGGTATGGGCCATAGAAAACTGAGGCATTGTTTTCCCTGAATTGTTAGTCATGAAATTAACAACAGGCATATTTTCCTAGAGAAAATATTCTAAGAGATTCTTTAGTTAGAGAGTACAAAAAGGGATGGGAAAGGTGGGGACGGATAATGAAAACTGGTGGTACCAGCCAAGTAATATGGATTAATTGTTGTTGTTTTTTGAAAAAAATAAAAAAATGATAATGAAACATAATGGCCAACATTATTCTTTAACAAAGTGTCAAAATTATCTAGGAACATTTCTAATAATAATGCATGTCACCCAGCTTTAAAGAGGCTAAAGATAATCTGTAGTTCATAAAAAGAACAGATCTGAAAGGATTAGGCCACATGCTTGGGTTATAATTTCAAATAATTTTATAAGTCTGTAGAATCCATTAAGTGAACTTTCTTAAAGTCAAAATAGTTAGCAATATTTTATAGGTGAGAATTTGAGTATTTATATTAACCTAGAGGCCCATTGCAATAGGGCTTCCTGCGGCCATCTCTGCTGCCCTGCCTCCTTCCCTCCCTTCTCCACTGACCACCTGCTTCCCTCCCTTCACCACAGCCCTGCCTGCTTCCCACCTGGCTGCTTCCCTCCCTTCTCTGCCTGCCCCACTTGCTTGCTTCTCTGTAACTTCCCTCCCTTCTGCAGCACTTGGCTTCCTTCTACGTGTCTTCAGTCTTCACTCTGCACCAGGATATGCAAATCAACCACCATCTTGGTTGGCTTAATTAGCATACTCACTCCTGGCTTGTGGGTGTAGCGAAGGTATGGTCAATTTGCATGTTTCTCTTTTATTAGATAGGATATCTCTTTTGGCTTTTTTTTTTATCATAATTTTAATAACCACGGTTTGGGCTCATCAAGCAACTTACACTATTTTTTAAAAGTTTAAGGTTCAATAAAATCTAACCTGTGTTTTGTCAAACACCTTTTCCTTCTGATTTTAAAAACCATCTGTATTTTAAGGGAAATTTAACCCATGTGGTTTTTATTCATTTAAATTTAAATAATCAAAATGGTGTTTTTTTTACAAGTTAACTGATGTCAAAGAAGCTTTTTGAGCCTTTTAAAGAAACTTTTATTCTAAAAACAAGAAGCAATGATTTGCCAAGTGTAAATGCATTTCAACACCAAGAGACTTGTATTCATTTGTAACTGTAAACCTCTGGTTTCTATATCTGGCAGAGATAGATCATTCCTGTTCTGTAACGTATTGGGGCCTAGACTCCCCAAAGTTAGTTGGCATTGTGATGAAATAAATGTACTAAGCCTGTAAAAATAAGAAAAATGGTGATGATAGTTAAAGCATTTCAAGAAATCATTGGCACTACAAGAGTCTGTGTAGCCAAATAGAAAGTGTTTTTCCTGCATTGGCTACACATTTACTGAGTTTCTATTATGGATATGGCACTGGAGTGGGGGTAAAGATGCTAAGGTAAATATTTTGGGGGCTCCTTACCCTCAAGTTAAGGAGAGTAACCTCAGAAATTTTCTTTCATTCTTTATTAAAATAGAGCTCTAAAAAGTCCCAATTGAAAGGTATTTTGGTGGAAGAAGAAGTGAAATTTGGGTTTTGGAATTTTCAGAGGTGAGGGTAATATCCTCAAGGAATGATATTAAGAATGAGAGGGGATGGAGTTTATCAGACAGATGGTATTGCATTTTCTCTCCTCTACCTTTGTTTTTCCCTAGGTAAATAAGTCACTCAAATGTCAGACCAAATCACAATCGTCTGTAAGTTGTTCTGTATTAGGTTACTTATTTTAAATCTTCAGATATCCTCTTTGAACCTAGAGTTGACTTATATGTCAGATGGATAGATTCCTCACTTCTCTCCACCCTGATTCTCAGTAGCTTCTTTTTCAGGACTATAAACAGAAATAGCTTCCATAATAGGAATCTTTCAGGGGATAGCCAAGATAGCACTTCATTCTTTGTCTCATTCCCTGGAAATTTGCTCTGGACAGATAATTACCTATTTATTTTACTGCCCCCCTCCTCTTAGAGAAATGGGGAGGGATGAAGGTTAGGGGGAGGAGATAGGAGAAGGTTTGCTCCAGAATTTGACCTAATCCAATGCAAAGACAAAACTCCTGAAAAAAAAAGACAAAACTCAAGTTTCATGGCTTCTACCTTGTCTGTTTCTTTTTAATTTTAGAATTACAGCTGACATTCAATATTATTTTTCTGTCATCTTGACTGGAACTCATTTACCAATGTCTTTATGGACATCAGTGTGTACCTAGAGTAAGGTGGTTCTTAGGTAGGTGTTGCTTAGCAAGACATTGTAATGAGTCTCATTTCTTAGACACACTATAACTTTACATATTGTCAAAGAAAAAAGGACAATTTATTGTCTTATATAATGAGAATTACCACATATAATTGTGCCAGCTGTGCAGTACACACCCTGTGCAATTCTGTGGAGGCTGTGTGTGTAAATGAAATGTCCAGGGAAAGATTCCAGGCATGCCTGGTTTCAGGTGGTCATATGATGTCATAAATGATCTCTCAATTTCTCTCTCTCTCTCTCTCTCTCTCTCTCTCTCTCTCTCTCTCTCTGTCTCTCTCCCCCCACACACACAAGCACACACGTGTGCACACATGTGCATGCATGTACACATACACATACACATACACATACACACACCTCCCAATGCTTTTTTCTTTTTACCCTTAGAGTCGCATATATTTGTATCTAAAAAGGGCTAAGGGGTGGTTTTATTAGGAAATGAGCTTAAGAACCTCTGCCACTTGTTAGATGAGCATCCCTGAGCACACCATCCCAAAAGAAAAGAATGTACAGCTAGTAGCAGAGCCTGGTGATCATTAGGAAAAATTGAACTTTTGTCCTTTGTCCTTTCCAACCTAGGGCACCATGATGATTGATACAGTTTCATTAAAAATCCTGGCCAAATTCTCACTGGCCAGGCTTAGGTTATGTGCCTATTCCTGATCCAAATGTAGAAGCTGGGAGGCTGGCGAGTTCTGATGGGCAAAGCCCAAGTTTTAGTCAATCCAGAAATTGAGGGGTGGACGCAGCCCCACCCTAACCACATTAAGTGGGAGTGGAAAGGGATAGTTCCCATAAAGAATCAATAATAGAAGGCAAAATGATAAATGTCTATAACTGCCACCTGGTATTTTACATTTGTTACTGAGCCAAGTTGTCCCAAAAACCTATTTACATATATCTTTATTCAATTTTACCTGCTTGGTTTTCTACTAGCATTCAAGGATGTTGAGATAAATATGAATTGTTATTCTGTCAGTTTGCAAATAACTTGCATTAAGCTATTGGAGA
>PVJN01030810.1:0-25357 GCA_004026805.1 Lasiurus borealis | reverse complement strand
TATGATTTTTAAAGAATGATCTTGTGATGACCATCTTGTGATGGCCATCTTGTAACAACATGAGGGTGGCCATCTTGTGATGATGTGAGGGTGAAAGGGCTACCTAGGCTTTTATTAGTATAGATTATTATTATTATATATTTCCCATTACCATGTATCACCTCTGTGCCCTCGTCCATCTCCAACTTCCTTCTTCCACCCCACTGTTGTCCATATCTAAGAGTTCTCTCTCTTATTTTTTTCTTTTTTACTCAAACCCACCACCACCACCCTTAACACCCATTCTGCCTCTAGAGCTCTCTGCCTGCTCTCCACTAATCTGTCTCAGTTTTGCTTGGTAATTCAATTTGTTCAGTAAATTCCCAATATGAGTGAAATCATAGGATACTTGTCTTTCTCTAACTGGCTTATTTCACTTAGCATAATGTTCTCTATGTTCATTCATGCTGTCCCAAAGGGTAAAATTTTCTTCCTTTGTACAGCAGTGCAGTATTCCATTGTATAAATATACCACAGCTTTTTTGTCCCCTCAGATACTGATGGATGCTTGAAGCTGCTTCCAAATCTTGACTATTATAAATAACATTGCAAGGTTTTTAGGTGTACTATATTTTTAATTAGTGCTTCAGGTTGCTGTGGACAAATTCCCATAAGTGGTTTTATTGGATCATAAGGCAAGGGTGAGTCCTGTGATTTTAAGTTGATGCAACCATGTTGTTTAGAGTTCAGCTGGTTCTATCCACATGAGTGTATTGCACATAGTGAGGTCTTCTCATGGCATGGCCTCTGCTTTCCAAAAGTGCCCAAATGGAACTTGCAGATTTATGATTCATTCTCAAAATTATATAATTTCATTTCTGCTTTATTCTTTGACCAAATCAAATTAGATGATTATCCCAGGTTCAAAGGGCAGTTGACTTCATCTCTTTTTTATTTTTATTTTTACTGCTTTCAGAGAGGAAGTGAGAGAGAGTGAGACATAGAAACATCATTGATTGGCTGCCTTCTGTGTGCTGCCTACTGAGGATTGAGCCTGCAAACCAACATGTGCCCTTGACTAGAATCAAACCTGAGACCCATCAATCTGTTCTACCCATTGAGCAAACTGGCTAGAGCATGACTTCATCTCTTCATTCCTAATGAAAGAAACGACAAACTATTTTCAGACATCATTAATCCACTTTACTTATATTGTGGAGAACTATACTATACATACATTTTAACCAAAAAAGGTTTGGGACTACCATCTAAATATTATATACCCATATTTTCAGTGTGGACTAAAATTATGCAATATAAACATTTTTTTGAGAAACCACACCACATAACTGAATCATTGAACAGATTGTCAACTAAAATTATATATATATATATATATATATATATATATATATATATATATATATACATCTGTTGTCACAATCATCCTAACTTATTTTTATTTTTGAACATATGTTGAATCAATGATTTGTGCTTCTTTCCAAAAATAATTTTACATGACTTTTTAGGATAACTAATTATCATTGAGTTGATATCTAGTAAATGACATGAATATACTCACTAACTGTGAGATTTAATAAACACAAGATTGTTAGCTATCATTGTAAAATACATTTACTTTTTTAATTGCTATGAATCTCAGACAACTGAAATATGAGTAAGTTTTTCAAAGCTAACCTGAAATAATGTAAAACATAAAATTTACATTATTTATTTTATAGATTATGTAATCTTTTAATATTATTTTATTACTTCAAAATATATCATTCTAACAATAATTTGTTTAAATAGCTATTGTAAAATCTAAAGAATATGCCAATTTAAAATAACTTGTAAACTTGTAAAATATATTTTAATGGAAAATAGAAATATTCTTGGCCTGGCCAGTGTGGTTTACTCACTTGTGTGTTCTTCCATGCACAGAAAGGGTTGCCAGTTTGATTCCTGGTCAGGGCACATGCCTGGATTGCAAGCTCGATCCTCAGGAGAGAGTGTGCAGGAGGCCAATCGATGTTTCTCTCTCATGGGTGTTTCTATCTCTCTCTCTTTTTCTCCCTTCATCTCTCTCTAAAAACGAATAAACTATTCATTCAAAAAATAGAAAACAATCTTATAAGCTGCACACTTCATCCGATGATTTTATTCATTTGAAATTCCTTTAAAGCCTACATTTTTATTTAAATTTTATTTATATTTATGAGTGTTTACATTAATAAGAAAACTGGATTCATAAGGGCAATTGCCAAGCTCTGAAATGATTTCTTTAAATTATTTCCCTGAAGAATGGGTCTGAGGAACCTTATTCTTAACATGAAGTTGTCTGACAGGACGAAGCAGTTTTTCCCTCTTTCCTTGTGCTTTCATCATAAGCCAAACCTAAATGGCTCTTGTAACTCTAGATTTAGATGAGGGTTACAGCTGTATTAATTTCTGCAACACCATTGGCTATTCAATTGAGAGGGATGTTAGTTTCGAAGTTGGCCAAATTCTGGATTGCTATTTTAGACTTAGATATTATTGTTAGTATAATAGAGCATATGAACTCATAATAAAAGTCTGTTTTCTTTAAAACATGAAAAGAACTTTGGGTTTCAAAGGAAATTTTCTTGGAAAACTTTAGCTCACATACATTCATTTTTAGGTAAAGAACAATCTTCATAAACTCAATTGAATGAAATAAATATCATAAAATAATGTGGAATTGATTTCAGTTTAGGACTATTTCTTTTTTTTTAAAGCCAACCAAAGTGACAAGAAATAATAAGTCTCAAAATATACTATACTCTTACATGCCTGTATGATTTTTTTAAAAAAATCAATTCACTTTTTCTTTGTATGTGTGTATATGTCTATAGCTATGAGGATTACCAGAGAGATGATAGATAGATGATAGATACTTCACCCATTAAATTTAATTGTCCTTTTTGAATCCTCAACAGCCTTCAGTAACCTAGCTTAGTATTTAATAGAACTGCAGTCGTATGAGTTCCTGTAAATCATTCATGTGGAATCCCTGAACTATCAGGGTAAATTGGCACAATGACTGGCATTATCCAAATAGGGAAAAGTCAGATTTTATGAGTATTATGACTGGCTTTGAGCAGTAAAAAACTAATTTAATTAGCATTACAAAAATATAGACTCTGTGGTTTACCTTGGCTTGCCTATATGGCAAAACATCTCAAGCAATTAACTTAAGTTTGGCATATACAGGCATGACACAAAACAGTACATGAAATAATTCTATGTCCTATTCACATTGATTTAATATGTGATGCCTAAAATTCTAAGCATAAAAATAGCTTTTAAATACAGTCAAATGAAACCTAAAACATGACTTTTTTTTTTTACAAGTAGGATTAATGCTATATACTCTGTTTTTCCAAAACCAGCAAAATTCCTAAAATCCCCATCTTTTGCTTTCATGGAAAGAATCTGTACCTACATTATGTTTCATTCACAGACACTGAATCTTCAACCTGAATTATTTTGAAATCTGGACACTTCATATTCTAAACTCTAGTTGTTGGCCAATTCATCCCATTTTAAAAAATGCTTGGACATCAAGTTAGTTTGTTAAGTGCTAATATGTATTAGATTGCTAGGTGAACCAAAGTGACCAGTTAATTTTAGCCTCCTATCTAGTCAAATATATGAAAAAAAAAGTTTAAATTAGCAATTTCTACAAAGTAAAATTTGAAAAATATCTGCTAAAAATAATCCCTTTCATGCATAATTGTGGTGACTGATCCAATCCCTGTGTCTAGAGAAGATGGAGTTGAATGACTGATTCTGCACCTTCTATAATTCTGAAAGACTTTCCCTACACACACCATACACATGTACATGATAGATACAGCTTTCCTGGTTTTATCTTTTCTCTGATTGGCAGAAAAGTACCTTAAGAAAATGTAAACTTTACATAAATATGCACCTATCTCCAAGTACCCTAAATTTGTCATCTTGTAGATAAAAAAATCAATGTTTTTAGTTTTAATTTTTCTTCAGATATTCATGTTAGGCCAATATATTCAGAGTTATCTCTACTTATTCCTACTCTCTACAAGTGCAGTACAAATGCAAGAGATGTATCTCCCATGCTTTATCTTAGAATAAATTCATTCCTTTCCATGGTAAAACAGACAGTACAAAATGATTATTTAAATACTTGTTTCCAATAAAAAGAAACAATTCTGCACCTATTTCCTGATATATGTATAATTCAATAGCCCCCAATAGTTACACATTAAAGGCATATGAGGTAATTTTAAACTTGATTTTAAAAATTATCCAATCATCATATGTTACTGTTCTTCTTTTATACATTACTAACTAGCATTTTGTTTGTATGGAACTTAAAGAACAGACTGCTTTGGGCATTGGATTAAATTAACTAAATTTAATTCACATGGCATTCTAACTTTAGTGTTAAATGATACTTAAGAATATCTTTTTAATCAACAAGTCATTACAAAATCTTCTTTTCCCTAAAGCTAATTCTGAGCAGGTCTATGGATACCAGTTAAACTTGGCTTATTTGAACTAGTCAAACTGGAATTGTGTGAATGGGCAATTACCCCAAGGCAGTCTTAAGAGTGACCAGACCAAACGTCACATGGAGAGTGGCCAGTCAAGTGAAGGCAGTGGCTTGAGGATTGGAGTTAATAATTTGGGAGAATCCAGGAAACACAAAATGCAATGTTATATTCTGAGCTTTGAATGTTTTGTGGCAATAGTGAATGATACACTCGTGACGAAGTTCTAAGAAAGCACACTAAGGTCAGAATATATCTATATCTATATCTATATCTATATCTATATCTGTATCTATCTATCTATATCTATATCTATATCTAATCTATCTGTCTATATCAATATCAATATCAATATCTATATCAATATCTATATCTATATCTATCTATCATATATATATATATATATATATATATATATATATACGCACACACACACATATGTGTGTATATATATATGTATATATATATATATAAAAGCCTAAGTGATGGTTCAACCAGTCAACCGATTAACAAGTCCCTATGATGTGCACTGACCACAAGGGGAAAGATGCTCAGCACAGGAGCACCCCCTGGTGGTCACTGTGCTCCCACAATGGGAGCACAACTCAGCGAGCTTACTGAGCAGCAGTGGCAGCAGATGCAGCGGGGCTAGGATGAGCAGAAGTGGTGCAGCACCTGGCCTGGGCTCGGGCTCCTCCCTGGCAGCCTGCTACTTCGCACATGATTATATCCCTTGGGGGATGTTAGACTGTCAGTTTCGGCCCAATCTCCGCAGTCTGGTCTGTGGGGATTGGGCCGAAACTGGCAGTCTGACATCCCCTGAGGGGTCCTGGATTGGGAGAGGGCATAGGCAAGACACAAGACTGAGGGACCCCACTGGTGCACAAATCCATGCATCAGGCCTCTAGTTAGGAAATAAAAACAAAGCAGAAGAACATACAGGAAGGAGTTCAAGTAAATTGGCAGTTTCAGGAAAGAAAAAAAAAAATTCTTTACCCTTTAAGGGTTTCTGGTTGGACCTAAGAATCAAACCAACGTAAAAAAAAGATTAAAAGGAGAAATACAGAAATTTGATTTTTATAAGGAAATCTTCACACGAGAATGAATACTGGAAAAAGTGAGCAGAACAGAAAATTTTTATAATTTTTAGACAAACAATTAAGATGAAGGGGGCTGGGATAGGAGCACTCAATTGTAGAAAAATAATTGGAAAGATAAGAGTTAGTTTAACAAGGTATTTTGTACAGATTTCTTAGCCTCAATTCCATCTCTGGTTGTGAGAATGTTTTTCTTCCTCCTCGTACATGGAGGAAGCATAATGATTTCAGAATGTCATCTTGCACCTGCTCTTTCTCAATTGCCTTTACCTCAAAATAATCAATATGACAAAGCAGCATATTTTAAACTCTACTATTCAATTTCTACTTTCAGAATTCTCACAGCAACTGAATGGTATAAGCAATAAAATTCTAGTTTGCTAGTATTTAGTATTTAAACAAAGTTAACAAGGAATGGTGTATAATTGGCTCATGAACCATAGGGTTTGAATTGCGTGAACCCATTTATACATGTATTTTTTCCTGAAAAAATGTACAGTCTTCTCACAACATCTCCAGGGTTTTTCATCTGTGGATTTCACCAACCAGGAATAGAAAACAGTATTTTATTTTAAATATTCACCCAAGAATGTTTCCAATGATTTTTTTTTTATTTTTTTATTTTGTTTTTAGACGGAGAGAGAGGGTGGAGGGAGAGAGAGAGAACCATTGACATGAGAAAAACATCAGTTGGTTGCCTTCTGGATATGCCCCAACCAGGGATCAAACCACACACAGCCAGGACTAGAAAACAATACTTTTGATCCACTGTTGGGAATTTATGGATGTGGAGGGCTAACTGTATACATTGTTCAAGGACATTTTTTGTAAGGTACTTGAACATCTTCAGATTTTGGAATCCACAGTGTCCTGAAATCAATCCCCAGTGGCTAGTGAAGGACTATAATAGAATATGAGATAGCCAGTTAAAGTTGAAACTATTGGATCACTGCCCAATTAGATATCCTTGGGAAATGCCCTCTCAATTTCTGCTGGAATTTCCATAAGAGCTGGAATCCTTTTGGTGCTGCAGCCACTTTGCAGAGAGAAAAATGCCCAGGAGCTTCAGATCCAACAGGCAATGGAGCAAATGATGCTCACTTTGCAGCTATGGTTTCGGTTAGGTGTAGGTGTATGTTTCTCAAACTAAAGTCTAAGAATCACCTGCATCAGAGTCATTTTGGATGATGATTAACATGCAGGTTTTTAGGCCCTGCCACATTTCTCTTGAATCAGTCACTGAGGCATGGAATAGGAAGTGAGCATCTTTAAAGAAAGCCTCTAAGTCAGTGGTTTTCAACCTTTCTACTGCCCCGACCCTTTAATACAGTTCCTGATGTTGTGGTGACCCCCAACCATAAAATTATTTTCATTGCTACTTTGTCACTGTAATTTTGCTACTGTTAATGAATCATAATGTAAATATCTGTGTTTTCCGATGGTCTTAGGCAACCCTGCTAGTTGAGAATAGCACCAATAGAGCCTAAGACCATGGTTGGGGGTCACCACAACATCAGGAACTGTATTAAAGGGTCGGGGCAGTAGAAAGGTTGAGAGCCACTGGTCTAAGTGATGTTTATGCATAGACGATTAAGAAACTCTGATCCCAGTCATGTATGAAAAGCAGGTTTATTTCATAGCTCCCAGATGGTCGGAGCTGTTATTTGTGGCATCGTCTAGGCTGGCTTTAGCAGAGAAACCAGACAGATTTGACGTTATCTGAAAGTATACACACTGTCTGCCAGGAATAAGTCGATTTCTTAGAGATAATAAACTTATTTAAGACTCTTTTTAAAGCTGAGGCATCTAAGATCTAGAGAGGTTAAGTGGTTTGCCCAATAACATGAAAAGGCTATCTTTGGATGGGACAAAGGCCCAGGTTTCCTAATTCCCAATCTCTTGTGCTTCTCTAGCATGTATTCATACTACCACTCTTGAATTAAAGCAATATAATAATAATAATAAAATCAATATCAGCAATCATGTTTGCAATCACAGGTAAAGGTTTGCCAATGAATATTTGGATACATGTACACACACACACACATACACACACACAGCTTCTTCAATGAGAAAAGATTATTTGTTTCATGCATATTTCTCTAGTTTTCCCTTTCAGTATGCCATATCCATCACAGAAGTTTGATTCAGATGGCTACAGAAGCTAGACACAAAGAAGTTTCATCTGGGGATAGTTTCATATGGATAAGGCTTTGCCTAGAATATATTAAAATATCTAGTAGTTTAAATTAATTAAGTGATAGACTAATCAATATTATATACAAGCAAAATATCAAACCCTTGGCATTATGTAAATACAGCAAGCACTGACTGCCTGAATTGCTCACTGTTCTATCAGGTTTGCTATCATGTGAATAGTGCCTGAGGATTTATACAGTCATATACATGACCACATTCCATTGAAAATCACAAATATTTGGGATTTATCTCCTTTTTTAATACCATTGCTTTGAGCTCATACATGTGCATAATTAGTGTTGAGTGTAGAGTTTAAAATTTACACAATTATTTAAAATTTTTAATCTAAAGAATAAATGAAACTTAAAAATTGGATTCTTACTGTTTTTTCAAAAACATTTACTATACTTACATAAGAAAAGGGAATAGGCTGGCAGTTTTGATTTATTACTATGACATAGTTATAATTTTATTTAATATGAAGTTAGCATTTACAATGTTTAATCATTATTGTTTTACTCAGCTCAAACTACATTATCTTCTCACATGTGAAATATGACTTTTTATGCATGTTACTCTTTTGGGATTGTGCTGTAGATACTAAGATGCTTGTATTGAAATGGCTACATTTAAAATGAATAATAGATGAAATTTTGTTTTGTGTAGTTCTTAAAGTATCTCATTGGATAAGACTTATTAATATGCTTCTGATATTTTTCAGCAGTACACCAAATACTAACTGCACAATACAACTATTAGTATGTATATTTTTATGCCCAAGCTATAATCCAGAAGCTTTAGAAATTGTCTCTCTCTGGGAAAGCACAGCTTTGTCTAATATAAATTTATAAGGTATGTAGCTATGTTAAGTCTTATCATGAAGTATCTCTATAAAGTGACCACTGAGACAATATGGTGGTTATTGCCAATCTATACAAATTCTCCCTCAATTACTTAAGTTACAGTGTTTATTTTTCCTCCAATTCTTATACTATTAGTCCAGTGGACAGGACTTTTATCTCTGTTTACACTCTGTAAATAGTTTATTGTTTGCATTTTTCTTTCTGTCTTAAAACCTGTGCCTAACTACAAGAAAAGAAATAGAATAGGATACATTAGCATATGGATTTCCGGTTCACCTGCTTTTCTTTCTGGCTACTATATACCATTATTTTTTCACTTTCATTATCCATTTTGTATGTAGATATATTGTGCATTTATTTAATACTTATAAAATACATGTACTTTAAAGTAATTTATCTCAAAAAAACTACAATAGGTCTTGTTTGTTTTTACTGGATGAATTTAATTTCAATGCTAGATTCAGCAGGTCTCCTAATTATTGTTTTAGGAGATAAAACGACAGTTTGGTACAGTGGAAAGATCTAACATGGATGACAGAAGTCTTATTGGGGTTAAAGCTCTGCGATCAATACTTGTGAACTGTGGGATACTACATCACCTTCTCTCTGTTTCATTACCAATAAAATAGAATTTCCTATAACGACATTTCATGTGACACTATATAAAGATCCCTAAATATGCCCAAGTCCTAATTTCTGGAACCTGTGACTATGTTACTTCACACATCAAGGATTTCCTAGAAGGAATTAGGACTTTGAACATTAAAATAAAGAGATTATCCTGAATTATCTAGGTGGGTCCATTGTAATGGCATGGGTTGTGAGGCTGAGGAGGAAGGCAGAATGGTGAGAGATCTGAAGACAGAAGAGGCAGCAGAGATTTAAAACATAAGACTCAATACACCATGACTGACTTTGGAGGTAGAGGGAACCATGTGCCAAGGAATGCGAGGTTGGGAGCAGCTCTTAGCCCACATAAAGGAAATGAGAACCTCAGTGCTAGAACCAAAAGAAACTGAATTTTATCTACAGTGAATGAACAAGAGCCTCCTGAAAGAAATGTAGCCTGCTAATATCCTGCAGAACTATAAATTGTACATTTCTATTGTTTTAAGCCACTGAATTTGGGCTCATTTGTTTCAATAGAAACCGATGGAATATAATTGAAGCAGATGTAAGCTGTATAGGAAAATATTTTCCAATTCCCAAAGCCTGGATTCAATTCAATCAACATTGTTAAGAGCTACTGGACACTCTGGCATGTACCAGGCATACCAGAAAACAAAAAACAAAAAGCAAGGAATCATCCCTGTTCTCAAAGAACTAATATATTAGCAGGAGAGACAAGCTTATGAATAAATGAATCAAGGCCACTCTATGTCAAATACATTATGTTAGAAACAAAGTGTAAAAAGCAGTGAGGTCATAGATAAAGAAGCTTGGTTTTCATAGTTATGAATTATCTTATATTTTCAATTCTTATTCAAAAGAATCTCTACATTTTTAATAAAACAGAGAGCCACTTTCTATTTTTTGTCTGACATTTTATAAAAGTATACTTGTGTGTGAAATTTCTATATTAAACACCTCTATGGAAAATGTCCTATATCTAACTGCTAACAAAAATGGTTTTCCTCTCTTTTTTATTCCTAAACTGTAAACAACTATTGAACTCTTGAGCTTCAGTGGCCAAAAAGTCTTCTCTGTCAGTGTAGATTATTGAAAGTTATTTATTACTAGAAAATAGACTTACTTCTGTACCCCTAATCACATAAAATTATTATTCTTTTCATAGTTAATATTATGTGTTAACAAAGTTATTGTGCCCATAACAAATATGTTGTGCCCATTTTATATAGTACTGTGAAGGTATTGTTTTAGATTATTAACATTTAAATCAGTAGACTTTTAGTGAAGTATATTTACTTCTATAATGTGAGTGAGCCTCATGTGATCAATGGAAGGTCTTAATGGAAAAAACTGAGAAGGTCTTAAAAGAAAAAAAGAATTCTGCCTCCAGGATGCCTATGGATTCAAGATTGCAACATCTACTCTTAGATCTCCAGACTGCCAGCCTGCTCTGCGATTTCAGACTTCCAGACCCCACAATCATGAGAATCAGTTCCCAAAATAAATCTCTCTCTATACACACATTCATCCTATCAGTTCTGTTTCTCTGCAGAACTGTGACTAACACAGTTTTTATAATTGATGACACACTATTCTGTAAAACATAGTCACTCTCCTGCTATCTTTGTACAGTGACACAATTTTTTGGTATCCATACATTTATTTTTGTGTGTATAGAAGTATGTATATGGAGAAAAAATAGGAAAAGGACTTTTCTCATCAATAATAAAGAGTCATCATTAAAACTCTATCACCTGTAATAAATTATTAATAAATTATAACCTTTTCTTTTACTATTATATATAGATAACTAGAGGCCAGGTGCATGAAATTCGTGCACGGGATAGGGAGGGCGAGTGCCCTAGCCTGGTCTGTGCCTTCTCACAGTGTGGGAACCCCATGAAGAACTGCCCCAAAGAGTTAAGCCCTGCCAACCCATCCATGGCTTCTAGATGGATTGCCCCAAAGAGGTAGGCTGGAACAGGGGGCCCCGCCTCCATGACAGGCTAGAGGCCATGGGAACCCCAGAGGAAGCTCAGTGGAGCAGCCACCGGGACCCACCCACACAGGGTGTGTGGGGCTGTGGGACCCCCAGTAGAAGCTGTACAGAGTGTCCACCTGGCACTGCCTCCACTGTGCATGCAGTCATCTTGTGATGGTGTGAGAGCCTCACAGAGTGATGGCATGAGAACCACATAGGCTTTTATTAGTAAGATTAGAGGCCCAATGCTTGAAGATTCATGAAAGAATGGGCTTTCCTTCCCCTGCCTGTATTTCCTTTGCTCTGGCCAGAGCTGCCTTTCTGCCTTCCCATGCTGCCCAGAGGCATGGAGTGGCTGGGATGGTGTGGAACACCTGCACTCCACACTGCCCCCAGCCACTCAGTGCCCGCATAAGCAAATTAACCCACCAGCTTTGTTTGCTTCCCCCTCCTGATTGACTGGTGGGTGTTGCAAAGGTAAGGTCAATTAGAATGTTATTCTTTTATTAGGTAGATAATTATTTAAATGTGGGTGAGAAAACTAGAACCTCCTGAAAGATACAAATGATATGATAAAGTAAAATATAATTTTAAAACAGAAAATCTGATTTTTATTAAATATGCATTCCATTTCTGAATGTTCTGAAATATTACAATAAAGTTACTCCCATGAAAACAATGCCCTTCAAATAGCATTCATTATTATATTATTAGAGGCCAGGGCACGAGGTATGTGTCCCTCAGCCCAGTCTTCACGCTTTCCAATCTGGGACCCCTTGAAGGATGTCTCTCCAACTCCGTGGCTGTCATCATATTTGTTGGGATTTATTTATCTTCTATAATGGAAACTTTGTAGTCTTGAGTGAAGTCCAGGGCCAGCCAGGATGTGCAGAAAGCTTGGCTTCCTCCATTTTCAGGGAAACCCAAGCCTCCTGCTCCCTCCAGCTGCAGCTGTCTTGGTTGGGTTAATTTGCATACTCACCCCTGATTGGCTGGTGGGCATGACTTGTGAAGATATGGCAAATTTGCATATTATTCTTTTATTAGATAGGATATTTACAGCTTTACATATTATTTTATTTACTCTATAAAATATAGCTATAAACTCAGCCTTATTTTTCCCTATTTCTGAATTATAAAGTTAATTCACAGAAAAAGTACATTGTTATATAGTTAAGTGGGAAAGTCAAAAGCTATCCCTTGTATGTCCCATTTAAATGCTGGTCTTGCTCTAGCCATTTTAGCTCAGTGTGTTATAATTGATAACGCATGTTCTGTAAAACATAGTCACTCTCCTGCTATCTTTGTACAGTGACACAATTTTTTGGTATCCATAAGTTCAATTCCAGTCAAGGGCACATGCCCTGGTTGGGGCTCAATCCCCAGTGTGGGTCAATGGTTCTCTCCCATCACTGATGTTTTATCTCTTTCTCTCTCTCTCTTCTACTCTGAAATCAATAAAAATCTGTTTAAAAATAATAAATAAATAAATAGATTCTATTCCTTACCAATAATTTACTTAAGATAGTTTACACATTAGAGGTTGGAGAACCTGTTCATCTAAGTTAATTGGTGAGCTTGGCATATAATTATACTCAATCAACTATCATTAACTGAATGTTACATGGTTAATGGATAGATGCAGTATATCACAATTAGTTTGGTGGGAAAATGCCATAGAACTTTAATGTTAGATTATGAGGTCATATTCCTGCTCTGACACACACACACACACACACACACACACACACACACACCAGAAGAACTCTGATGTTCTGCATTTCTTTCTTAGTCTATAACCAAGACTAAGAAATGTTATATTTTAAAAATGTTTACAGGGTTAGTATTTGGCACTTCACTTAGACTTCTCTATCAGTCAGACTAGATTATATTATGCTGCAGTAACAACCTCCACATCTTGTGGATTAAAAGGAAAAAAAATCACCACACATTGTTTTTGCTCCTATCTTACCTATAGCACTAGTCATAAGGGTGGCTTGGCTTAGCAGAATTTCAGGAACTCAGGCCAACAAATTGCTAACCGTCTCTTATGTTGTTGCCCAACATGGTAGAAGAACAAACATGGGATCTCAAATTGACAATTAAACTATTTACATTGAAAACTGTCCCTCCACTTATAATCTTGCAGAACTTCTCACTTGACAACACTCCACCACAGGGGGGCCAGAAAGTACAACCCTACTATCCTTTGGGAGAATGAAGGGCAGAGTCTGTTTGATTATAGCACACATCTTATTAACAGTTCTAGATAGACCCATTTCAGAAACAAACAAACAAACAAACAAACAAAAAACAATAAAAACACCTTGTATAAGAAGAAATAATTTAAAGCAGTGTTTCCCAATACGTGTGATACGTGTGTCCTTAGAAATGTTAGTATTCCGTATAATATTTAAAGCTGTTAATTAAAAGAAAAAATGCTCATGAAGTGAAATTAATTGAGGCAATTTTACATACTAGGTCTAATATATTAATTGGGATTATGAAAAATCCTTTTGTACAAAAATCTCTTTAATTTTTCAGTCCATTATATCTCAGTTATGAAGTGTTCTGTAGGAAAGTTTTATAAATCCTAGTTTAAGATAAAGAACAGTGAGTGATTTACTATAGGTGGATTACTGACACTTTTTCCATGGATCACTGTCTGATCTTGTGCAATGATCTCCAGGAGAGCACATCACCAGGTGGGAATGGATTATAGGAAGTAATAGGACCAGGTCTCTCTGCAAACTAATTTTCCCCTGTTGCCAGGAGTTGAAGTACCAAAGACATGGGAGATCTGGAAGAAAATGTAATAGCATCTTTGTGAACATTACATAATGTTGTGAATGGTATACATCCTTTTATTTGGGATGATTATTAGGATACATTTTTTAAACTTTTAAAAATAAGTTTGCAATGAAAGAAATTCTAGAAACATTTTATTTTATTGATTGATAGTATATATCCATGCTATTTATTAAAATAGACACCCAATATTCAACATTGTAAGTGAGCGTGTGAAATGCAAATAAAGGCCAGATTGCTTAAAAATTTAAAAGATGGGGGTCGGTTTCAGATGAAGATCCACAAGCTGATCATAGACTTGCACAGCACTCCTGAGATTGTCAAGTAGATTACATCAGCATTGAGTCGGGAGTGGAGGTTGAAGTCACCATTGCAGATGCTTAAATAAGGCTTTTTAATAAATTGACTATCAGTTCTAAAAAATAAAATAAAATTTAAAAGACCCCTAAAGTAAACACTTCAGAAGTTCGTAAAGGTTATATATTTAGCTTTTTATCTCCCATGATCCTTTATTTAAACTTATCAGCAATATCAAGAATATGTCTTTAGCTATTTTTCCATTAAAGCTTTTTTAAAAAAAATTATCTTCCTTCTTCTCTCTCAGTTTACTTCTTATAAAACTTCATATTTTAATTGAAAGCACTATTTTATGGATAATTTCACCCTCAGTCTAAATTAGGTCACATCCTATTTGTATACACTATTTATTTAGACTTCATAATATTTTCCACATTTTACAATAACTATTTATTTGTATGATTTTTAAAACCAGTTCTGCCAACCCTTCACATTTGTGTGAAAGCAGAGCCATGACACTTGTGTACCCCACTGTGTATCTCCAGTGCCCTGCATACAAACAGGCTCTGGAACCCTGCAGTGCACCCTGATGAGTGAAGGCATGAAAACCTTGGAATACGGCGGTTATATCCTTGTATATGCACCTTAGAGTATAAGCTTTTAGGTGCAAGCTTTATATCTTTTTTTCTTCATAGTAAAATAATAGAGCACATAGTTACGTATAAAAACATTGAAGGGCAAGTTGAAAAAGAAATGAAAAAATAAGAATTAATGAATATTTATTTCCATATAATCTATTTGTGTTCAACATTAGCAGAGTAGATTTGCAAAATTTTCTTTTTGTTTGTTTCACATGGACAACCATTAATTGCAATTTGCAAACCTGTGAGGAAGAGGTATATTTTAACTGGGTTTATCAAGAGTGTGATGCTCATTATCCAAAGGAAGGTTTTTTTTTAAATTTTTGAGGAACTTTGATGTTCATTTACTTTTACATTCATTCAGAATGGATCAGCAAAATAAATGTGAACAAATGAATTAAGCAGTTTGTTTTCCATGGCTTGTTTGGTAAACCTCCAATTAATTAAAAGAACTAGTTGTTTGGTTATTTGTTTGAATTTTTAGATCAACTACCAACAGTTAAAGTACTACTATTATTTGTTATGCCTTAGTCAATTAGACCAAATTGAACATTTATTTACTTCTGATACTAAAAGTTTCCAGTTGAGTTTCTCAGGAATAGAAGAATTTTAAAATAGACATTGTAAAGGGAAAATAAAACAGGTATAACAAATAGGAAGTTAGTGCATACCATTTGCAAAGATGAGAAATAATATATGGAGTTTAATACATAAGAACTATTTAAGGAGAAGCATAACAATTTTTGGAGGGTAAAGTGATTATGTAAAACAGCTACTTATTGATAATGATTTTGTCAATTGGTTCTAAATTGTAATAAAGCCTGATATTAGTCAGGTTTAGTGTTTAGCTGAGCCATTTTTCACTGAAATGAGTAATTTAGCTGTGGAACTATTTTTCCTTTTGCATAATTTGAGATGTTTATTTTCAACTTTAATGTAACAAGAATACATTAAAAGAAAAGTATGACTTTAAGAGACTCATTTTTTCATCTAGATTTATAGAAGAATGTATATGGTGCTTGGTATTCTTTAATATTGTAGCTCAAAATATTTGTAGAAACATTATCTAGAAGGCATTAGCTTGATTTTGAAATCCTTAATTTCCAAACATTTTGATAATTCTATTGTGCATAACCTTTTATAGTTCAGGTCATTTTTATAGATACAAAATTCAAGAAAATTGAATTTCTAAAGTGAACAGTATAATATAGTTATATTTTTTTCCTTAGCTAGGAAATTATTAACAATGAAATGTCTTTCCTTATAAAATCTCTCATTAATTTCTTTAAGTAAATGTTTCTATTTATGATACTAAAGTTGATTTTCTTTTTTATTAAAAATAACCTATATATTCAAGTTATGAATTCTAGAATTTCAAGTTAGATTAAATTTACTGAATAAAAATACAATTAAATAGAAGTTTATATGATGACATTTTTCCTATAATGTTAAGAATATCGTATCTTCAGTTCTCAAAGCTTCCTAGTGAAGCAATGGTAAAGAATGATACTGTATGGCTTGTGTGGCTCAGTGGTTGAGCATCAACTCATCAATTAAGAGGTCAGGGTTCAAATCTCAGTCAGGGCACATGCCTATGTTGCATGATTGATCTCCATCAGGGGGCATGCAGGAGGCAGCTTATTAGTGATTATTTTCCATTATTGATGTTTCTCTCTTCCTCTTTCTGAAATCAAGAAAAATACATTTTCCAAAAAAGACATCATTTTTTCTATGATGAGATGTAAGATAATTCAATAGTGCAATTGGATATTCATGATAAAAAATGAAAATACTGAATTTTTAAATATATCTAAATATATCGAAGTAGATCCCCTTAACTTAGGTCTTGCCTTTCACTGAACATATTTTGTCAGGGGTACATTCTAATCATTAGAATAAAAGACTCACCCCTAGGCCTTTAAGAGAATTAATTATGAAAAGGATTAAGGAATAATATAATGAAAGGAATTTATGTTTTTGACATTGCATCAGTAGGTGGAATTTTATGAGGAATAAATAAATTGCAAATGGACAAAAATGAAGGCAAACACCATGTTTGCAGCTGCTTTCCTAATGTTTTCATTTGGTTGCTTACCTCTATCCTTCCTTTGTTTCCTAACAATGGGTATGAAATCACATACCCAAAAAAAGAAGCTATTTTGGGGGTGCCTCTTGTCCTTGAAGAGTTAAACAATGTCCATTCTAAAAAAGAGAGAGGAAAGAAGGAAAATAATAGTAAGCAAACTCTTTGGTCTTGGCTCTAGTTTAGGTAAGAAAATTCATTGAACTGTAATGTCCACAACACTCCTGTCATCCTGCTAGCAAAGGGATTTGGATTTTGTTCAATTAGTTGTTTTCTCTTTCTAGCTTGCTCAGTTTCCAACTCCCAAACTCTTCCATTTCCTTGAAGCATGTGAAAGAGACACAAAATGTCAGGTGTGATTTCTGCACAAACTTGCTTTGTAAATGTGGCTTTGCTCTGGGTCACCCTCTATGGTCCATGAGACAGGAGTTTTGAGGCTTCTTTGCAATCCAGATAAGTTCATTGGGTTTGAAATTTATGTGGGGTTTTGGGCCAAAGTTACAGATAGAAATTAAAGAATTTATCTGAAAGCATTCTGGCTTTTGTGTACTCCTCAGAAATCTTATATGCTCTATCAATATTTTATTTTAGGTTCTAATTATTTCTTTCCTTCTTGGAATATGATTAATCTATTTCATAAATACCTTTATGTTTGTTTTTTTAAACAAGCTCACATTATACATACACACACATATTAAAAAACTAAGCTGGCAGAGAGGCAGTTTTTATTTTAAACTCTACTCAGGGTAAAACTATTCTCTTTGGATTGATGGTGATATTAGGAGAAGTCAAACAAAGATTATTACATGTATTCCAATTTAAACTTTTTATTCATTTTCCAATAATTGCACTTCAGAAGCCTTGAAGATGTGTTCTCAAATTTTAAAAACCTTTGGGAAATTAGCCAGTTTTGTACTAATAAATTAATGATATAGTTGAAATAACCTTTTCCAAGGTAACATTAAGGGCTGTGGCATTGTTCTACTTTCTTAGGGATAATGTAAGTTTTTAGTTGACCTGGAATAAAATCTGTACTATTTCCTTTCAGAAAAAAACAATGTCAGTTTAAATTCTCTGAATGGCATTCTATTTTGTATCCATAGTAGCAAAGGTCTTGGTGTTTCTATCACATTTTTATTTCTCAAATTGCAGAGTGAATCTGCCCTATTAATCATAGTATTAAATTTTCTTTTGGCAAGGGGCATATTGAGGGGTAGGGGGGTGATGGTGTGTTTGATATTATCAGATATAGTGTTTTAAACTTTGCGGTAGAAAACTATGGTATCAACTTCTATTTCCTATAACATAAAATTCTTTTCTTGAGGTTGCAATTGAGTTTCCTTTGAAATTACTCTACTGTGTCATTAAGTAAACTGCTTTATTATAACACGTTATAACTTAGTGGGTCTTCAAGGGATACCCATAAATTAATCGAGAAAATCTGTCTTCATGGAATTTCTACATTATTTCCTTCTAGAACATGAATAATGTAACTTATATAAAGTAAGTGAAATAACACAATAATATGTAATACATTATCTTATTAATTAAAAAAATTATAACACATGTGAAAATGATCAGAAACTCTAAGGTATACTTTTTCATATTTATTTTTAATCTTCATTGCACTGTCTTTTGAACATAATAGGCAATTAACAAATATTTGTTAAATGAATAGATGAAGAAGGACAAGAAGAAGAAACCTGATCTAAACTTAGATCAATTATTCCATCATTACACTTTCATTATATGAGTGTGTGAAATATTAAGGGGCATATAAAATATTGCCGAGACCGGTTTGGCTCAGTGGATAGAGCGTCGGCCTGCAGACTGGAAGGTCCCAGGTTCGATTCTGGTCGGGGGCATGTACCTGGCTTGTGGGCACATCTCCAGTGTGGGGTGTGCAGGAGGCGGCTGATCAATGTCTCTATCATCGATGTTTCTGACTTTCTATCCCTCTCCCTTCCTCTCTGTGAAAAATCAATAAAATATATTAAAAAAATAAAATATGTGCCATAGGACCATTAAATATGCTATTATTCATAAAACTTTTTAAAAATATGTTTTATTGACTTTTTACAGAGAGGAAAGGAGAGGGATAGAGAGCCAGAAACATCAATGAGAGAGAGATATCGATAAGCCGCCTTCTGCACACCCCCTACTGGGGATGTGCCCGCAACCAAAATTCATGCCCTTGACAGGAATAGAACCTGGGACCTTTCAGTTCCCAGGCCAATGCTCTATCCACTGAACCAAACCAGTTTTGGCCATAAATCTTATAATTGAGTTAAATTAGTAAACTTTGCCCATCAGTGTTTTGTTCTTAGTTTCCTTCATTTCTCTATTGGCTGTGATCACATTTCCAAGCTCAAGAGTATATAAAGAAGAAGACCTATTTGTGTCACCTAATACAGAGAAAGAACTTGGTGACTAATTAATAATTTATTGAATACCTATTGGATCATATGCCTATATCATACTAAAATTCAACTGTAGTTAGTGAATCCAGGTGATATCAAATAATTAAAGTTTATAAATAGGATATATGTACACATAACACAAATTGTGGTATTTATATTGCATATAACTTCATTTGATATTTTTCTAGATAATTGGTAATAAATAGACTATAAGAGTGCTGTGAATTGAATTGTGTCCCAGAAAAAGTGATGTTCATGTCCTAACCTCCTGTGAATGTGACCTTCTTGGAAACAGAGTCTTTGTGGATGAAATCCAGTTAAGATGAAATGACACTGGGTTAGTCTAAGGCCCGACTCCAATGACTGATATTTTTATAAGAAAAAAATGGGAGTGTAGAGACAGGGGCAGAAAGAAAGTGAACATATG
Organism: Lasiurus borealis; assembly: GCA_004026805.1. Lineage (NCBI taxonomy): Eukaryota > Metazoa > Chordata > Mammalia > Chiroptera > Vespertilionidae > Lasiurus > Lasiurus borealis. Next base: position 5,376 of record PVJN01030810.1, on the reverse strand, counting down.
AAGATGGAAGCAGAGAATGAAGGTATGCTGCTACAAGCCAAATAACGACAAGGGTTGTCAACTACCACCAGAAACTGGGTAAAGGCAAGATTAAATCTTTCTCCAGAAACTTCAGAGATAACATGACAATGTCTACACTGTTAGTTCAGATTTGTAAACTCAAGAAATGTAGGAGAATAAATGTTGTTTTCAGCTACTTAATATGTGGTACTTTACAAGGCAGGCCTGAGAAATTAATAAAAAGAGTTAAAACAGGAAGGGAAGAAACATCTACAGGAAGAAAATAAACACACACAAAATGTAAGGTAATTTGAGGCATGTAAAATAGATAAATGAATTATTCATTATAGAAAAGGTAGATTGGTAAATTAATTCATTTGCTGATAGTCTGGGACTATAGGAAGGAATGTATTTACTAATGCCTCAACAAGTCTCAGGGAACCTTTCAATTTCAGACCTTTTTAACTCCATCATTTTCTATCATTTTAAAATGTAACTAAAAATATTAAAAATGATACTACCCAGATCTAGGACTATATTCTAAGAAAACCAAAACACTCATCAGAAAGAATATGTGTACCCTTATGTTCAGAGCAGCATCTCTCTATACAAAAGACTAAGGGACTAAATGACCAGTTGACCAATCACTATGACACACACTGATTGATAGGGGACAGATGTGCAATGCACAGGATCAGGTTACCTCCTGTCTGGATTGGGCCTGCGGGGATCTGGCTGAAACCAGCTACCCAACCTATGAACCAGGAAATCACAGTTTGATTCCCAGTCATGGCACATACCTGGGTTGCGGGCTCAATCCCTAATGTGGGGCATGTAGGAGGCAGCCAATTGATGATTCTCTCTCATCATAGATGTTTATATCTCTATCTTCTTCTCCCTTTCTCTCTAAAATCAATTACACACACACACACACACACACACACACACATACACATACATACACATACAAATACACATGTGTGTGTGTGTGTGTGTGTGTGACCATAACAGACATAATGATTATAATAACCAGTTGCTATGATGCTCACTGTGGCCAACAAACTGGCTGATCAGGGGGTGGGTCTGGCTGGCCAACCTCTTTGCTCCTTCTCCCGGCTGGCCTGGCCCTGCTGGGATGCTCCCACCCACCCTGATCAAGAGCTGGCTGCTGGCCAAATGCCTCCTCCCTTCCCACCCGGCCAGCCCTGTTTCCGATCAGCCTGCCCCATCAATATAGGCCTGCAGCCCCTCCCTATGGCTGCTTGCTACTGATTGCACCCACTTCCTCAATAGAGGGTGGGGATGGCCAGCCAACCTCCTGCAGCACCTCCTCATGACTGGCCATACCCCCAATGGACCCCCACCATCCTGGTTGGCCTATAGCTCCTCCTGCTTGCAAGCCCTGCCCCTGATTGCCTCCCACCCCTGACTCACTACCTCACCCGGCACCATCCCATATCAGCCCCCCTACCCTATCAGATGCAGGGCTGGCCTGCCAACCACCCATGACCTCTTCCCTAGGCTGCTGGCCTTAAATCAGCAGCCCCCACCCCATTCAAAGGTAGTGCTGGCTGGCCTACCACCCGCAGATGCTCTCCATGGCTTGCCTTGCCCTCACTTGGCCCCACAGCCCCAATTGGGGTTAGGGTCCACCAAGCAACCACCCAAGGCCCCTCCCCCAACTGGCCCGGCCCCATTCGGGCTCTCATTGGGATGGACGAACCAACTAACCTCATGCCATATCCTCCTCCTAAAAGGCCCAACCCCAATCCATCCCAACTGGGGCTGAGCTGTCAGAACCCCACCTGTGCATGAATTCATTCACTGGGCCTCTAGTATATATATATAGAGCTGTGGTACATTTTACACAATGGAATACTAGGCATCTGTAAAAAAGAGGGATATTTTATTCTTTGCAACAGCATGGATATTATTATGCTAAGTGAAATAAGCCAGTCAGAAAAATACAACTATCACATAATGTCATGTATATATGGAATCTAATAAACATAATATGCTGATAAACAAAAATAGTCTCTGAGTCATGGTGCATGAACAAAACTGACAAATTTCAGAAAAGCAGATGAAGAGAATGGAAAAAATGAACAAAAGAACTGAGACATGTATATGCATAGCCCATAGACAAAGACAATAATCTGTTGAAGGCCTGGGGTGGGGCTGGGACTATTTGGAGATTCAGATTCATATCCCTACTCCACCACATACTAACTAGCTGGATGACTTTGGAAAAGTTATTGCATTAGTTTGCAGAGTTTATTTCCTCACAGTTATGAATGCTGGAAGTGCAAGGTAAAGGTGTATTGGGGTTGTTTGTTCTGAGATCATAAGTAAAATTACTGGGTCATATGGTAGTTCTATTTTTAATTTTTTGAGAAATGACATCTATGCTGTTTTATTTATATATATATATATATGTGTGTGTGTGTGTGTGTGTGTGTACATATGTATGTTTCAAAAATACTATTTTGTTCCATTAATCCAATTGTCTGGCCTTGCACTCATGCTACATTATTTAATATACATTTATACTAGTAAATTGAAAACCTTGATACTTGGATAGAATGTTTAGTACTCTTCCTATCTTAGGAACATATAGTATTTGAATAATTGTAATTATGATAATTAAATTCTAAACATTTAAAATTCTATTTCCAACTAAATCCCTTTATCATTAATTTTTAAAATCTGTATGGAGTTTTATAATATTTGTGCTAAATATTATTTTATTTAAATATGAATTACCAAATTTCAAAGTACTATTCTATGTAATGCTTGACATTAACCTGAACAGTATAGTAATATATCTATAGTAGATATTTTTATATTTGTATATCTTATAATAAATAAGGAAATTAAGTGATAGTATTTTTGAATTTTCAAAATCATGCTAGTGGTTATCTTGAATTGAGAATTTTGGCATGTTTGTTACTAATACTTCATTTATTTTTCTACAGAGCTATATATGTTCAAACTAAATTATTACCATTATTTTGGGGAAGCTAAAAGTAGATAGTTATTAAGTCATTCAAATCACCAATATGCTTTGAAAATATAGTATATTTTTATTTCCATGCTCATCTCAGTTAAAAATTAAAAACAACAACAACAACAAAAATAATGTACTGGCCATTTAGAAACAAATCACATTTCACATCTCAATGATTCCACAGAATGTTCTTTGTTTATTTAGGCTTCCAAGTTTTTAATTGATAGTAAGGATGTGGAAAATGATGGTGGTTATGATAACATGAGTAAGATAAAGGTTTGGAGAGAACAAATGTTGCCATTTAGGATAGAAAATAAATAAATTTTTAGAGATAAAGAAATAATATTGTCACAGTTAGAAAGTAGATAGATGTAAAAAGAAAGTAAATTGTACAGGGGTGAATATGAATAGCAGAGTTTATGGAATTGGTATGCAGAAAGAAGATCTTAAAACAAGATTTGAAATTTACTTTTTTATAAATGCTAGAAAAATTCACTAAGAAAATTACTTTAAATTAGAGTAGCTTGAGAAAATACATAATGAACTTAAAAAAGAGTCATGTGAGTACAAGAGATAAGAGAGATTAATGCAAAACCTACAGTACATCATTATTCTAAATATTGCTAGACTTTAGGCTCATATCCAACATATATTCTTTATTTTACATCTAGCAAAATATGAATTAATTTACTATTTAAAATTGTTTTTAGTTCTAACTTATTTAGAAATTGTGAGAAATTTATAATTTATCTTATTATACTGTATAATAAAAGCCTAATATGATAAGTATCCAACAGGTCATTCAACTGTTCAACCAGTCTCTATAATGCACAGTGACTTCCAGGGGGCAGATGTTTCAACTTCTGCTAGGGTCTGGCTGATTGAGACTGGGCAAGGTGGGCAGGATAGGCCCAGGGGCCTTCCTGTGTTTCCTCCCCAGACCCAATCATGTACTAGTGGGGTCCTTCAGCCTGGCTGGCACCATCTTGCAATCTGGACCCTTTGGAGAATGTTTGAGAACTGGTTTAAGCCCAATCCCAACAGGCCAGGCTGACAGACTCCACCCATGCACAAATCTGTGCACTAGACCCTTAGTACTCTATAATGATGGACTTTTTATGTAGCAATGTATGTCACTTTTACTTTACAAATGACTGTTTTTATTTATCTTATTATAAATTATATATTTATATAATTTATTTATCTTATTATAAATTATATATTAATATATCCATATCTAGCTTTTAACTTATTTTCTTTATTTATCTGAGAGAAGTTCAAAATCCAGTAGCTGAAGCAAATAATTAATTAATTAAAACACAATTAGGCAAAAATCACAAGTAATGTAAATATATGTCTTCATTCATTCATTTATCCATTCTCATCTGTTCCATTTATTCACACAGTAGATTTTTTGTTATTTACTTACTATGTGGTTAGTATTGTGAGATAGCAATGAACAAAATATATACAAATCTCTCACCTTTTAGGACTTAATTTCTTATGCAATGTAGATAATAAACAACATAAACAGAATAATATTAGTAATATCTTACATAATAAACACTGTAAAAAGAGAGCTGATTTAAAAAAAAAACTTACTAAGATGAAGACATTTGAATATAACTGTGAAATTATTGGGGAGAAAACCATAAGGATGTATGGAATAAAATTGTTTGGTAGAGAGGAATTTGAGAAGACAAGTGCAAAGAATGTGAAAGGAATGTGCCTAAAGTATTCAAAGAGGGTAGTATTTACTAAAGTAGTATTTCACATATTCAACAAATATGTGTTGAATCAATAAAGATAGAGTAAAATTTTCCCATGAATTCTAAGGAGCTTTAATCTGTTGGAAGTAAGGATTGAAAATAAATGAATTGGGAAAAAGAATTGTTATATACATAGTCTGGTATAACAAATTTTCATGAAGTTCTTGACATAAAACAATAGAAATGTGTTTTTTTGTTTGTTTGTTTGTTTGTTTTCACAATTCTAGAGGCCAAAAGTGTCACTGAGATGAAATCAAGGTGTCTGTAGGGACTTCTTCCCTCCAGAAGATGTAAGGGAAGAATGTATTCCTTTTTCTTTTCTTTTTTAAGTTTCTGGTGGCTTCCAAGATTCCTTGGTTTATAGTCCCATCATACCAAAGCTTAAAAACATATAAGGGTTTTTTTATGTCAACTTGACTGGGCCATGGGGTGTTCATATTGAAAGGATTTTTAGAGACAGGAAAGGCAGTTTTAGGGAAGGATGGTCCATGGGAAAGGAATGCATATGTGACATGTAGAGACAACTCTGAGCCAGCAGATTGTTTACAAGAGGGGAAGAAGAAGAAGAAGAAGAAGAAGAAGAAGAAGAAGAAGAAGAAG
>PVJN01030809.1:0-25357 GCA_004026805.1 Lasiurus borealis | reverse complement strand
ACTCCTCTTTAGGCCAAGCCCAACCCTGGGGGTTTTGCCTTCCCCTAAGGCCATATCTCTGTCCTCAAAGGTATCACCTCAGACTCCTGAGCCTCAGAGTTTTGGTATCTAAATGGGTTTAGGACTTTCTACTTCCCAAGAGGCCTATTACCTTTCATCCTCTCTATCCTGAGAGATAAACCCAGGTAGACATTTTTTTCTCCTCTCAACAATATAAATCCAGATTGGTTTGTTCTCTCCTTTTGGAAATATTATACAATCGCCAATTTCCTTAAACACACACACACACACACTACATAAGTATATTTTAATAAAAAATATGTTTTTATGCATTTTAGAGAGAGAGAGAGAGGAAGGGAGAAGGAAAGAGATGGAAACATCAGTGATGAGAGAGAACCATGGATTGGCTGCCTCCAGTATGCCCCCTGTTAGGGATCAAGCACTAATGTGCTCTGACTAGAAATCGACCCACATACAACCAACTGAGCCACACGGGCCAGGGCTACACAAATATTTTCGATGTGTTTTTTTCCCAGAAGGGTCTACACTAGCCTGCCAGCATCACCACAGTGGAAGATGCTCTATAACACAAACTCCGGCTTTAGGAACCTAAAGATTCTTGAGAGAGGAAAAAAATCCACTTCCTTCCTGATGAGATTACTGCAAGGGAGTATGAAACACGTGATGTTTCAGAAGGTCACCCTACTTGACCACTTCCATTATAAATCTATTTTTCATTCATTTATTCAAAAAAGTGTTGATGGAACTTCAACTATGTTTCAAGCAGTGTGAAAGGCACTGGACATAGAATAGTGAGGAAAAGAAGGTGATGTCCTGCTCTTACAAGTTTACAGTCTCCAGTTAGCATGATGAAAACTAGTAGACTCATCTCTGGGGACACAGGAAATACAGGACAGGAGTCCTGTGTTGGAATGGTGTTTAAACATAACCAAGATAAGACAAGTACATGAAATGATTGGTGCTAAAATCCAGAAGTACAAATGATAGGTTCCATATGGAATTCTAAGAGTGGCTGAACAATCACCAGATTTGAAGAAATAAGAAATAATTTTACGAGGGATAGGTATTTAAACCAGATGCAAGGAGAGTGAAGTTTGGATAAGGGAAAAAGGACTACCAAATTACATTAAATAGTGAGAAAATGCCTGCAAACTCAAGACTGTCAAGTAACCTTTAATGGGAGCAAAAGCACTTACTTTAATCTTGTTTTTAAAAGAACGTTTTGGATACAGACTCAAATTTTATCATTCATTTCATTCTTTAGAGAACTTCTTCTTACTATGTTTTCAACTCAGAAGTATTAGATAAACTCATAACCTATGAATCTGTCTCTCTCAATTTTCTTTTATCATAGAAAATTGTGTTCCTCATCTTGAAGAAGTAGGTAGAGAAACACCCCTTTCAAAACAAACACTTTATATAATCTCCATGGAAGAGTAATTTGGCCTGATCTTTCTAAAAGGTAATTTGGCAGTTAGCATCAAAAGCCTAAGAAAAATGGGCAAACCATCTGGACTGATCAAGCAACTTTTAGGAATTTATCTCAAGAAAGAATAAAAAATATTCACAAAGATTTTGGTGAAAAATTGTAATTGTACTGATATTTGTAAAAGTAAAATAATTTTTAGGCAACTTAAATATCCAAAGTCATCGATATGTCTAAACATTTTATAGTAGAGTCTGATAAAAATGATCTTGAACATTTTATATTTAAGAATATAAAAAATGCTTACAAGTTGAAAAAATCAGGTTATAAACTATGAACAGTATAATTTCAAGTATGTCAAATATTATGTGTATGTACTATATTCAGATGGTGAAAGAAATATTTAAAATGCCAAGTCTTGTTATCTCTTAGTGGTAGGATTATGAGTGAAATGTGTCCCTTCCATATGCTTTTATGTATTATGTTAAATTTAAAATTTCTACAATAAATATATGTTGGGAAAGACAGTCTCATGCTTGCATTCTTTTGACCCCCAACTAGGCCACATAAGAATGGATCCTGGACCTAGAAGGCTTCCTTACCAAGGGCTAGAATCCTCTCAAGTGTAGCACTTTGTGTAGAATATCTTTCCTGTTTCAGACTTAATTCATGCTCCTTTGTTTAGCTTATGCATTTGTATCATATGACACTTGGCCTACCCCACTGGTATATCTGTGTCCGGCAGAGAAGGGATGGGATCCTTTATTCTGTAGCACAAAGGGTGGAGGTAGCAAGACAACTGCATTGCATCAACCTTGTTAATAAATACATAAATATAAATGGTATAAACACACATGTTAAAAGAGATACATTTTCAGATCAATGAAAAAAACAAGATACAACTTTTTGCTCTCTATAAGAAACCCACTTTAAATGCAGAGACACTGATAAACTAATAGTAAAAAGATAAAAAGGATGCACCTTGCTCAGATTAGCCAACGGAAAGCTGCAGTGGCTGTATTTATATCACATGTGCAAAGTAAGAAATATGATCAGACATAAAGACAGGCAGCAACTAAAACTAGAGGGTGCAATTATCTAATAAGATATAGTAATACTAATTGTGTAGGCACATAACAACAGAGCTTCAAAAATACATAGAAGAAAAAGTGATAGTGTTCACAAATCCACAATTACAGCAGGATAGATAGAGAAGTCAGTATAGAAGGCCCAGACAGCAATATCAAACACATTGACATAGTTGACATTTATAGAACGCTTCACTTCACACTGCAAAATACATTCTTTCCAAGTGTATACAGAACATCCACAAAGAGGGATGATATTGTGACAATAAATCAAATCTCAACAGATTAAAAGAATAAAAATCCTAAGACATGTTTTCAGAGAAAATGGAATTTGAATATCAATAACAGAACGATATCTGAAAAATATCCAAATAGTAGGAAATCAAACAAAACTCTTCCAAATACCCCTGGGTAAATCAGAAAATATCAATAAGGGATATTTGCAAAAGGATAAACACATAGATCAATGAAATAGACTATTGCTGTGTTTAGAAATGTAGTCCTACACAAATATAGTCAACTAACATTCGACAAAAATGAAAAAGAATTTCAGAAAAGACCACCTTTATGACAAATGGTGATTGGAAAAGTGAATGCCCAGAAAAACATGGACATCAGTATATACTTCAACTCTTATTTAAAAATTGACTATAAACCTAAATGTAAAAATATAAAGCTCTCAAATTTCTAGAAAAAGATGTTTTACACCTCATGTTAGGCCAAGATTTCTTAACATATGGTATTTAACATCTGACACCAAATGTTAAATCTATGGAAAAAATAATAAATTGGGCTTTATCAAAATTATAAAGCTCCACTTTATGAAAGACACCATTAAGAAAATGAAAAAAACAAGCCACAAATTTGGAGAAAATATTTGCAAAACACATTCTAACAAAAGGCCTGTATACACAATATATAACGTACTCTCAGAAAACTCTGCAATAAGAAAACAAACAATTGACCTCGATGGTTTGGTTCAGTGGATAGATCATTGGTCTACGGACTGAAGGGTCCCATTTTCAATTCTGGTCAGGGACACATGTCCAGGTTGTGGGCTCCATCCCCAGTGGTAGAGGAGGGGTGTGGGAGGCAGCTGATCAATGATTCTTACTCATCATTGATATTTCTATCTATCCCTCCCTCTCCCTTCCTCTCTGAAATCAATAAAAATATATTTTTAAAAAAACACCTAATTTTTAAAAAATTAAAAAATTTGAATAGATAACTAAAACGCATATTTGGAAAATAAGCATATTAAAAGATGCTCCACATCCTAATCATTAGGCAAATATTATTTGATAAACATTTATTAGACTAGCAAACAAACAGAAAACCTAATAAATCAATTTCTGGGAGTATGTGGAGAAACCAGAACTCTTGTGCACTACTGGTTGTGCACTACAACCACTTAAAAAAAGCACTTTGGCAGTTCCTATAAATTTCACTATATACTTACCACGTGAACCAGCAATCCCAAACCTAGGCATTTGCCCAAGAGAAATAAAAACTTATGTTCACACAAAAACCTGTACAGAAATATTTATATCAACTATGTTCATTATTGTCAAAAACTGGAGGTAACCCAGATGTTCTTCCACCAGTGAATAAACCAAGTGTGGTTCATACATACAATAGAACACTACAAAACAATAAAAAGAAACAAGTATTGATTCAATGCAATATGAATCTTAAGTAAATTTTGCTAATTAAAAAAAGCCAGAAACAAAAGGTATGATTTATTTACATGACTGTCTGGAAAAGGCAGAAGGAGAGGAGTAGAAAACAGATCAGTGGTTGCCAAGGATTGGAGGTAGAGGGTGAAGCCGACAATAAAAGAACAGAAAGGAGAATTTTTGAGGTGATAAAATGTTCTATGTCATTCTTGAGACAGTAAATACACAATTCTCTGAATATGACCATATGCATGAGCATGTACACCACAGACAGTAAATTCTCCTTTATGTAAATTTACATGGAACCAGGAATAAAGGGAGCACAAAAGAGAATAGAAATTTTGGTAAATGTAACAGAATTACAAATAAATATAACCACAGTGAAAGGGATGAGGAAAGAAAGAAGTAACCTAATTTAACTTTGAAAAATAGTATGTTGAGTGGATACTATAAGCCTAAAGACAAAAAGACATGAACACTGTCTAGCTGATAAATTTTTTTCTCACAGGGATATGTGTCAGCAATTTCAAAAAGAACTTTGTGTACACTGGAGTTGAAAAAGAAGCAAATAACATATAGATTATGAGAGCCATGTTTCTCACTGTTGGAGAAGTAAGTTACACATTAGAAAGTGGGGAAGGTTAGAATGGGTAGTGCTGGATTATAATAACATATCAATATAAACTTATGGGTTTTACTGCATACAGAGAGATAAGTACAAAAATAAATATAAATGTGCGATTAGATACACCAATATCACATTCACTCTGACATGTTTGCACTGAGAAGGGCACAACATCATTTATGTGGTGTTCTTGACAAAAATGGTTAACCTCAATCTAAGCATCAGAGAAACATTAGAAGAATATAAATGGAGAGAAATGACTGACTCTTATTCAAAAGTGTTATGGTCATGAAAGATTGGGAAACTATCACAGAAGGAGAATGAAGGAGACTAAGGAGAAATAACAGCTAATGCAACATGAGATTCTGGATTGAATTCATAACAACAAAAGGACAAGTAGTGGAAATACTGATGAAATCAGAATAAAGTCTTCAATTGATAATATCGTGCCAATGTGAAGTTCTTCATTTTGATACTACTGTTATGTGAAACTAGTGGCCCAGTGCATGGAATTCGTGCACATTAAAAAGGGGATTAATTAGAGGAAATAATTTAATATTGTTATTTGCCCTTTCTTTATAATAGAAATGTCAGAGACGAAAGAAGATTGGTAAAATATATATGAAAACATTCCCCTGTCAGAGTCTGGGGTGCACCATGGGACCTAGAATCAAGTCCCCATCCACCCACATGTGCCTCAAAATTGAGTGAGACCCAGACCTAGCTGCCCTCACCACCCACATTGGCCTAGATCCAGACCCAGCCAGTCCCACCCTTTCAAGCCCCACTGAGCAGAAGATATAGCCTCAGGTCCCTTAGCCCAGCACCAGGACAGGGGGCATGGCCTGAGACTCTTCAGCCCAGACTGGGGCAAGAGGAATGCCTTGAGGTCCCCCATCAAGCCCCTTTGGGTGGGGAATGGCCTGAGTTCCCCAGTCAAGACCCGCCAGACAGTGTGGGTGCAGCTTCAGGTCCCCCAGCCCAGCACCGGGAGGTGGGGCATAGCCTCAAGTCCCCCATCAAGCCCTGCTGGGTGGGGGCATGGCCTGAATTCCCCCAACCCAGCACTGGGGGTGCACTTTGAGGTTCCTGCCAAGCCCCAGCAGGCAGGGGTGCACAGCCTCAAATCCCCTGGCCCAATGCCAGGGTGAAGGGCACAGCCTGAGGTCCCCTGTCAAGCCCCACCTGGTGGGGGGCATGGCCTGAGGTCCCCGGCCTGGTGCTGGGGCAGGGGGAGCAGCCTGAGGTGCCCTAGCTCAGCTCCAGGATAGGAAGTGCATGTTGAGGTCCCCTGTCAAGCCCCGTTGGGTCAGGGGAGGGTGTAGCCTCAAGTCCCTGCTGATTGGTCGTTCAGGCTCCTTATGGGAACTTGGCCTGCAGCCATCTTTGTGATAAAGTGATGGTCAATTAGCATATTCCCTTTTTATTAGATAGGATGTTAACATTTGAGGAAGATATAGTGAAAGGTATAAGGAAACTCACAGTACTATTATTCCAACTTCTCCATAAGGTTAAAATAATTTTGACATAATTAAAAAAAAAACTAGGAAGGAAATGACCCCAGGGGACATGGGCCATGTATCCAGAATAGAAACACAGCATTTTCAGTCACAGCAGCCAGATTTGTAGCTATGTACATTATCTTAAGCATGAAAATTAATCATCAAGTTAATGATGGATATCAAAGAATTAATAACCAATTCTGTGGCAACCAAAGCATGGCAGGTGGAGGGAGGGACAATCAGAGGTGAGTGTGTCATGATTTAGCTTAGGAACGAAAAGCGTATTGCCAATATGTGGTGTCCTGCGAGGTCTTCACAGGCAGCCATAATGAATTAATTGGCCACATTAATAACTCAGAACCTGAACTCAGGATTTAATAATCCACTGTAAATTTTATTCCTTCTTTCTTCCCCTAGGAAGGAACACCCTTTCTCTTCAAGCTTCATCTCCCACTTTCTCCAGGCTGGTTTCCCCTTACCTTATTATTTTGGTTTGGAAACACAGGGGTCGTTCTGGTCTCCCTTTGTGCTGTATTAAACAGCACTGCTCATAATTCCCTGAATGATTACAGCCACCATCCTGGCAAACCCTCTATGTGTCACAGGCCAGTAGCTTTGTCATTGTTCTCCTGGTCACCATTCTCTTCACTTAATCCCTCTTGCATGGAATAACTTTACTAAAATGCCCCTTATACCTTATTTTTTCCACTCTTCAAAGAGCCACAATAATTTCCTGACACCTATTCTGTTGTAAATTATGGATTCCTAATAAAAGTTATGAATTCTTCTTCCTAGCTCACCATAGATTTGTCAACAAAAAAAGGTTGTTGCCATCAATCCAATGCCAACAGGTATTTCCAATCTGGGGTACAGCAAAGGAAGAGACGATGCAGGTGAAGAGTTTGCAAACCCGGGAAATGCAGCTTCCTTTGGTCACCAAAAGTGGACTCCTGTGAGACAATGGGGAGGCCCACTGATAAAAGAAAGTGCCTGTACTGATCCCTGATTGGTTCATTTTTATGCAAAAGAGGAATCCAAATTTGCAAAGTCTGATTGGCCCAAATAGCAATGTCCTTATTGGTCAGAATTGTACATCCTCATTGATTGTTATTGAGCTGCTCTCATTGGTCAGTACAGATGTAAATGAGGATTTAGCTGAGCAGCTCTAATTGGAGGGGATATGTCTCAATCCATTGATCAAAATATGACTCCAGAAGTTCCTTTATCAGGGTTGACTCAAACAACAGTTACACAGTGTAGGAGGCTGGCAACTCAGTTTGTGACTTAATGCAGAGTACATGAGAAGCTTCTGCCAACAATATCTGCTAGACTCTGATTATAAATTTGAACCCAATTAAGCACAAGGAATCCTTCTTGGCAGTTATATTTCTTCTAGAGGCCAACAGATCTAACATTATAACTTTACTAATACTAGAGGCCCAATGCACAAAATTCATGCAAGAGTAGGCCTTCCTTCCCCTGACTGCTAGCACAGTTTCCCTCTGGTACCCAAGACCCGGGCTTCCCTCACAGCCCCAGCTTGGTCCGGAAGGATGTCTGGTCTAATTAGCATATTATACTTTTATTATTATAGATTCGTTCTTATATGTAAACAAGATTTAATTAAAGCAACCAGGTACTTCTCTCCTCATACGACATTTATCTCTATATCCAAAAAACTGCTTCTCTCATCTACTGACTTTAATCCTGACCAGCCTGAAAGGCCAAGCTCATCATACTTAATGCAAAAGGCAGAATGAGCTGACTCCCTGAGTCCCTTTAAATTCTCTTTACTTATCTCCTGGTGCAAGTTGTATCAACTACATCACTTACATTGAGTTATTTATTTTCATTTCATTTCATTCCATCTAATTGCTTCCTGTGTGTACTCTTAGCTCCACAACTAACATATTATGGAAGTAAATTTTTAATGGATTATAGCTACATATAAAATGAATCCCACATGGCAAAAGACATTTGCTTTAGCATCTCAAAAGTCATAACAATCAAATTTGCTAATACACATTTTCTATAGAAATAAAGTATTTGCAATTACTAATAAAATTTTTAATTTTTCACATTGCACAAGTTATGAAAATGCATGACAGAAAAATCATTCTTAGTTCTACCATAGAAACATAACATTATTAACAAGTAGCTATATATTCAAACCTTTTTCTTATTCACATGCACAAATATTTCTTCATATATTAATATTTTGTAACTTGTTTTTCTCATTAACAACATATTATGACCATCATTCAAAAACAATTCATATGTGCTTATACATCATTTTGAAATACTTCACAGTAATCCATTGTATGGATGACCATAATGAATTTCACTCATTCTTATTATTGAACATTAACCTCTGTCCAGTTTTCTGTATTATTAACAATGTTAAAATGACATCTTTGTAAATGCATCCTTAATCAGTGGTCTCATTAATTCCACAAAAAGCTTTCTAAAAGGGGACTTACTAAACCAAAAATAACATACATTGAAAGGTTCAGGATACATAGTACCAATTTCTGTTCTTGAAAATTTGTGCCAATTTACATTTTATTAACTACATGTATGAGTGTTCACTGTTATCACACTTTCACTAATGAGTGTTATTCTTTTTAAAAAAATCTCATGAGCCTTTTATGTCATTTTTTCCCACTAGCACATTTTCTCGATGTCATTAGCAGAATTAAGATTTGACTCCTACTCCCTGGCTACTTCCCATCCAAGTCTTCAGTTTGGACGTCGAAGAATATACTGGTATTTTTAGAGATACAGAGATGCTATCCAGGTAAATTTTTCACAGACATTTTCTCACCATCCTCACTGTTCTAAGCTGCTATTTCCCAAGCCATCAGAGCAACTTAAGGCCTTTCGTCTCTCTCTCTCTCTCTCTCTCTCTCTCTCTCTCTCTCTCTCTCTCTCTCTCTCTGTGTGTGTGTGTGTGTGTGTGTGTGTGTGTGTGTGTGTGTGTGTTTAAATTGATTTCAGGGAGGAAGGGAGGGGGAGAGAGAGATGGCAACATCAAAGATGAGAGAAAATCATTGATCAGCTGCCTCCTGCACACCCCACACTGGGGATTGAGCCCACAACCTGGGCTTGTGCCCTGGCCAGAAATTGAACAGTGACCTGCTATTTCATAGGTCGATGCTCAACCGCTGAGCCATGCTGGCTGGGTGGGGCCTTTCTTTATATTCCTATCCACCTACATAGTCCATCCACCAGGCAGCTGCTACAGAAATCCTTTTCCAATATATGCTGCACATCAGGTCATATATTATACTGCCCCAAACCAGTAAAGGGTTTCCATGTCAACAAGAAAAAGCTCATTAAAGTGCCCTTTTCAGGGCCTATAAGGTTTTACTTTTTGACCCTAGACCTCTGACCCAGGAATGAATCCAAATTTTGTTTATGCAATTTGGTGGGCCCAATTCAATTAACATGATACAAAATTGGGTTCAGGGTCTTGCAAGAATTAATGTAGAAAGATCCTGATGCTTACATTTGGTACTTCTGTAGTAAAGTTGATTCTCCTTGGATTTCACGGCTTATAACTTCCTCCTTTATTCTTCTTCAGTCACAATGGACTTTTTTTTATTCTTCTCAGCCTTTGCACTCATTATTGCATCTGCCTAAATATTTCTCCAAATATTTCTGGGGTTGATTCTTCCTATTATCCAGATCTCAGTTCTACTGTCATCTCTTCAGAGAGGGCTTTCCTGACCCACAATAAAATACAGCTGCATAACACCAGTTCCTCTCCCCCCGGAATCCTCTTCATCACAGTACTGTTGTTTTTTATAGTCCTTTATCAGTATTTGAAGTATCTTATTTATTTATTCATTAATTTGTGCACTGTGTCTTCTAGCAGTAGATGCCATGAGAACAGAGATTGGGTCACCTTCGTGATCTCTATAGTCTCAAAAATGTGGGATACATAGGTGTGCTCAATTAATATTTATAAGCTATTTGAGTAAGAGAATAAATGATATCTATTTCTACTACTTTCTTCAAAAGTTATTCAAACTATCTAGCTAGTTGATGACCGTTTTAGCTCTTTATTCCCACTGATATACCCTATGTGGGTAATTTCCCCCTCTTTTTCTATTTCTCATTGATTGCATTAGGGATTTTGAAAAGGTGAGAATTAAATGTAGAAACTGAAATGACTATTAGAAAATAGAAAATTCTTGTATAATGTTTAAGTTTTCCATTGTTAACTTTGACAAATTAAATTGGAGGCATGATGAAAACCATCTGTAAGTACTTTCTAACAGCAAATTTATTAGGGTGTATAGGACAGCCAGGAGAGTTATACTTCAACAAAATTAACATCTGTCATAATACAGCACTTGGTCTAATTATCTAACTCCCTAAAAATTAGTTCCAAATTTCCCTCAGAGAATATAGTTTTGTCAAATAATCTGCATTTCCAAATATATTTCTATTATAATTATGGTTAAATAAAGTGTTCCGCCTCAGTTAGTTCACATCTCTAAATAGTGCTGAAAGACAAATTAACCAAAGATTTGGGGCAACAGAAAATCAAATTGTTACTTGCCAGAATAACCCTTGACCTACCTTCCTGCTTTGTGTTAATATTTCCTGTTTGTTATTATACGGCTGAATCACCTCTCTCATTCTACAGCTCCAGGAATGTGGTTGATCATTCACAAACTCAGATCTGAAAACTTCTTTAACTTTCTACAAATGTGGTTTCCACCAGACGAGTGTATATGTATCTCCTTCCCTGACACTGAGCAGTAATGTTCTGCAATGACAGGGCCTTGTTCTGGTTGCCAGGAGACCGCATTAACTTTCTCATCTTGCTGGCAGTCATTTTTCACTTTCACAGGACCTAAAATTATACATTTATATAATGCAGATATCCTAAATATTGACCATTGTATTTACAAGTCCATTTACAGTTATGTTCTATTTATGCTGAGTCCTAACTTGTTGCCTCAAAAAAATATATATCTTTGACAAGATATTTTTATCAGGAGATAAAGGGTATCTCCTGAAGGCCACTCAATAAATTAGGGGACATTGCCAATGGCTCTATTGTTCTGTGTGACTTTCCTAGCCATTGCTGTGCTGGTTCTTAGGAGGCTCCCTTGAAATAAGGAGACCAAGAGTAAAGTTTGATTGGCCTTTTCTCATTTTCTCTCAAAGGGTAGAAGATAGCCCTCAATGTCATCTTGGCTATAAAGTCTCAGACTTCTCAAAATATCATCACCCTGAAGTACATAGCATATCTTCATATAATGAGGAGGTTTCTGAGGTGCCATTCAGTATTTTCTAACCTTTTTGTATCTGCATCCCTGGTTTTCTGTATTTTAGATTCCCCAGTGAATTTTCTTTGCTTTGTTAATAGCAATTTGGTAGGATTAACTCCAGACCCAATAAACCAGAATCCTCAGGTAGGGGTGTAGTCACTCATATGTATAAAAGCTCCTCTGATCATTTAAATCAGCTATGATAAAGATAAACCATTGGAATATAAGTGATGTATTTACAAACAACTTCTCCACCTTCAACACAGTATTTCAGTGGATAATGTGGAGAGTTTGATCACAGTTCTCTTTCTAGCCACTCAACTAAATAAATATCTTGGAAATACTGCTATGGGGTCATTTCACCCTCTGTTTTCTTTATTCTCTTATCTTTCTCTTGTGTGTTTTTTTCCCACCTCCCACTTAGTGACAAATTTCTAGGATTTTCTTCCTTATTTTTGGACATTAAAAGCCCTCATCATGAAAAGTCTTCCCCTCTGCTGCTAGACCACCATCTACCAATGAGTACTCCAGAATTTATCAATCAACACCTTAACTAGTAAATGTTTAACTGCATAAAACATGTATAAAGCCCCTATGCTTCTCTGGTATATGCACGGTACTAGATATCCAGCAGAAACTTAGTAACTATGTTGAGAACAAATCCTTATTCCAATCTATATTTCCTAAATTTCAGGAAATCTTTGATTGACTAATGAGCAAGTTAATAAGATAGGATGGATGATTTTGTAACTTTTCCCTCTGCATCCACTTTCAAAGGTTTCTACAAGTTGTTGGAAAACATTTAGAACTTATTCTGAATGATCAATATTTATCCAAAGATAGTTGAGACTACAGCTCTACTTCATTTAAAATTAATTACATCAACTATTAAAATAGAGGATATTATGTCATAATGTTAACGGATCTAAGTTAAAGCTTAATTATCTTAGTTCCTTGCCAAAATAACGCAGTATGAGCAAATTCATGATGGAAATGACAGTGCATTTCTCCTCTTGGTTAAATATTCTGAAATTCACTGACACCATTATTCAAGGTTAGCACCACAGTAAGTAGGCTTTGATGCTTGTTCCAGTTCTCATTTAAATATGCACCCTGACTGATGGCATTCTGTGACAATACATTTATTATTCAATAGCTAAAAGAAGAGCCAGAACTCAGAACATGCAGATAAAGTACATGAAAAGGACATATTGCTTGAGCTGTCTCAGTTTCAGCATGGCAGTGTGAGCAGAATTTACAGCATCAACTTGAGATTTATGTCCCTTGAATACTATGATTAACATTAAATGTAAACTAGGGTCACCATCCTATCTATTATTAAATACTGACTAATCTCAGATTACTATTTTAATTAAAATATTTCTTTATTGATGGAAAATTAAATTTGCTTGTGTTAACTCTTATTCCCCTTGGATATTTTCTACAACGAAGGAGATGAGAGAAGTGGGAAGAACACAGATCAGGCCTTTTTGTTTACATGCACTCTTAGCATGTTTTCTTTCTGGGAATATAAGAAGTATGTCTCTTAATTCCACTCCTACCATTAGATTGGCAGTTAAATTTCTGTCTCAGGGACTTCAAAGCTCTGTGAACAGGAAACTGGGATCACTAACTGGTCTTATCAATTACTATAACTAAGAACTGGAAACAACTCAAGTGTCCATCAGTAGATGAGTGGATAAAGAAGCTATGGCATATTTATACAATGGAATATTATGCATCTGTATAAAAGAAGGATCTCTTACCTTTTGAGACAGCATGAAGGGACCTAGAGAGTATTATGCTAAGGGAATAAGCCAGGCATAGAAAGACAAGTATTGCATGATCTCATTCATATGTGGAATCTAATGAGCAAAATAGGTCCAGAGACACAGAATCATGGAACAGACTGACAAATTCCAGAGGGAACACAGAGTGGCGGGGGAGATTAATCAGAGAACTTATATGCATATATACATACACATGGATAATAAGGTGGTGAAGGCCTGGGGAGGGGTAGGGAGGGTGAAAGGGGTTAATGGGGGGAAAGCTATTATCTGTAATAAGTTCAACAATAAACATACATTCTAAAAAGAGAAAATCTTGTAAATTGTTTTGCATATTTAAAAAGGCATGGTAAAATCTTCTATTTTCACATCCAAGGATAATATAAGAATTATAAAACATTATATGTGTGAAAGTTCCTGGAAAACTTAATAAGCATGACAAAACAATGTAGAGTTTTTAGCATTTTTTTTATCTTTGATTTGTTCTATTTGCTGGCCATAAAAGTACTGTTGCATGATTGTAAATTGGTGCAGCTATTATGGAGAACAGTATGTAGTTTCCTCAAAAAATTAAAAATGCAACTACCATATGATCCAGCAATTCCACTGCAAGTATTTGTCTGAAGAAATACAAAACACTAATTTAAAAAGATATGTGCAATCCTATGTTCACTGCAACATTATTCACAATATACACTGAGTAGCCAGATTATTATGATCTCTGAATGCATAATAATCTGGCCACTCAGTGTATATCCTATATAATAAAAGGCTAATATGCAAATTATCCCCTCAATCAGGAGTTCGACCAGCAGACAGGCCGGCCAACCTCCCATGTCCCCTCGCCCTGGCCAGGCTGGCTGGACCCACCCATGCATGAATTTACACACACACACACACACACACACACACTGAGTGGCCAGATTATTATGTGTTCAGAGATCATAATAATCTGGCACTCAGTGTATATAGTACATATATACAATGAAATATTACTTGGCCATTAAAAATAATGAAATCTATTTTTTTGCATGAATGGACCTAAAGGGAATGATGCTAAATAAAGTAAATCAAAAGAGAAATTCAAATACTGTAGATTTTGCTTGTATGTAGAATCTACAAAACAAAATAAATGAATAGACCAACAGAAACAAACGCATAGCTACAAATAATAAATTGATGGTTGCCAGATAGGATGGGATTTGGTGGGAAAGATAAAACAGGCGAAGAGATTAAGAAGTATAAATTGCCATTAAAACTTTTATTGACCTCTCTCATTGATGTTTTGGACTTTCTGTCCCTCTCCCTTCCTCTCTGTAAAAAAAATCAATAAAATATATTTTTTAAAAATTTTATTGACTATATTCCCTATGCTGTATTAGACTTATAGGGTGATCACTTCATAAATTATATAAATGTCTAATCACTATGTTGAACATTTGAAACTAATATATGTCAACTATAATTGAAAAATACAAAATTATTATTAAAAGTATCTCAAATTGTTTTCTCCCAACCATGAAAAGCCAATCACATACCCTTTGATCTAGATTAGGATATCTCCACCTCAGCACTATTGATATTGGGAATTTTATTAAGTGTGGAGGCTGTCCTGTACAGGGTAGGATGTTTAGCACATCTCTGGCTTTTAACTGCTAGATGCGCCCCTCCAGTCATGATGATTAAGAATGTCTCCAGACATTGCCAAATGTCACTTGGGGGTGAGGGCACAAATCCTATTTATACATGTAAACAGAAAAATTATTTTATTAAAAGTACATCATACTGTATAAGATATGCTTAAATATGCCAAGTAATAATAAATTATATGAGTATGTATGTAAATGTTTATGAAAAACATCAGTGATGATGCTGCCAAACCCATTATTAGCAGATAAGGTGTTATTAAAATACTAAAGGCCCAGTGCATGGATTCATGTACCAGTGGTGTCCATAGGCCTGGTCTGCACCCACTTGCAATCCGGGGCCCCTCAGGGGATGTCAGAGAGCTGTTTTTGGCCAGATCCCCACAGACCAGGCCAAGAGACCCCAGGAGGCATGATTCTGTGCTCTGGACCTTTCATATGCATATAAGATCTTTGGTTAATCTCTTCCCATCCTCCCTCCTCCCCCTTTCCTTCTTAAATTCATCAGTCTGTTTCATGTCTCCAGGCCTGCACTGAGCACCCACCTCTGGTGGTCAGTGAGCATCATAGCTAATGGTTGAATGGTAGGCTGATTGCTTAGGCTTTTATATAGATAGATGATTAAAAATGTAACGGGCATATTAAGCCAAGCAAAAACTATCAAGCACAATGTCAGGAATTCACACCAATTGAATGTTTTTATTTGACCAGGAACTGTATCATCAAAGTTTAAATAAGAAACTGATCATTTTTTCCTAAATTGCTAAAGCAAAAATTGTAATGTCATTAGGTTACACCAATCAAGTGTGTGTGTTTGATATGATCAAGGCTTAATTATTTAACAATGAAGAATGAGAACAATGGCCCAGACTCAATATTTTTTAATTTCATAGTCGTCTTTTGAAATCCCCATTATTTAATGGCACTCTGTCAGGATAGAAATATACCAAAATAAAAGATATGTAATTTCTTCAAGTTTTATGGTTTATATTTCTGTTGTTTTGGCAGCTAGAGTATACCAGCCACCTGGTTCCTATGGAGAGACTTTGGAAAGGTAACAGTTTGGTCCACTGTAAAAATTATCAGGAACTGAAAACAATGATCAGCTCCCCTACCCTGCAATGGATCGAGAGAGAAGGAGAGAGAGAGAGAAGGAAAGGACAAACTACACTTCAAAGTCAGGCAAAGGCAAAGCATAGACAAGAAGGGAAGAAGGTTGATGGTTGATGCTATATTTTCTAGTATTTTACCAGTTACCAAGCTCAAGTCTTATTTATTATTTTATATCTTTATAATTAAAGCTCTATTTTATGTACAATGGTAGTTTCTAAATGTCCTCTTATTTCTTTCTCAAACATTTGTAAAAGCCATTAAAAACAGCTAAGTAAGTCTGTCTCTACATAACTGTCTTATGTGATTAAAAATTACAATAAAAATTAGGGTATTACATTTAATATTAAATAAAATTTTCCTCCCTGTTCTATAACCACAAAATCAGTGAATGACCCAGTCACAGATTCTGCCTTGAGTAAGGATTAAATAGTATTTGTTAACTAGATACTATATAACACACCTTTTGCTAAAACCTCCATATATTATCTTTTTAAATACTAGCACAAGGTTAAGAGGAATTGGTCATACTGTAGGAAGTAAAGCTGAGTGTGGGATGGGGGATCTTTTTGCTTGAGAATATTAGTTTAACAGCAGTACTCAAGATGGAATACAAGAAGGAGATAATGTGGGAGGAAAGGGAATGGAAGAAAATTTAGGAGACTAAGACAATCATGCAATCATCTAAGCATGAACTAAAACCTAAAAAAGAATATCAGAAATGAAAAAGACAGAGAAATGGCATATATGAGAGATATAAAGATGAGGGAAGATGAAAGAAGTTGAGGAAGAACCTTGAAATAAGCTAGGAGTCAGCCATTCCCAAGGGTCTAGTTCACTACAAAGCCAGACTCTCTAACATCAGGTGGTAATTCAGAGTAGTTTGACAATTCAAGCATCTGTTATAAAGACACAAACACTTTTGTTGCATTTAGGCGCTCTTTATGTATCATAATCTAGTTCATTTTTCCCATAATACTGATCAACATCATATACTATATATATATGTGGTTTTGTTATTGTTAATTTTCTCTTTTTTCTTAGAATATAACTCCTTAAGGTCTGAACTGTGTCCATTAGCCTTTTCAATGTGACAAATTACTCCTCAAATTTAGTACCTTAAAATAGCAACTATTGACTGGCCAGCATTGCTCAGTGGTTGAGTGTTGATCTATGAAGGAGGTCACAGTTTGATTTCAGTCAGGGCACATGCCCAGTTGCAGGCTAGATCTCTGAAGGGAGGGGAGACCGGGCTGGAGAGGGAGGGTGCCGGAGGCAGCAGATCAATTATTCTCTCACATCATTGATGTTTCTATCTCTCCCTCTCCCTGCCTTTCTGAAACTAATAAAAACATGTTTTTAAAGATGATATCACAATGTGACTGCAATGCAATAATAACCCAACTTTTTTTTTTTTTAAGAAAGCAACCACTTATTTAGTCCACAAGTCGGTGCTTTGACAATGTGTAATAGGGAAGCTAGGTTTCTATCTGTGTTGACTTTTATGTCTGTAGTCAGCTGCTGAGTCAAATGAGATCTATTTTATTCAAGATGGACTTCCCTGGGATGATTTTTCTCTGATCCAGGTGACCTTTTGGTCTCTAGCAAGAAATCAGTCTTGGTCACATGATGGTTGGGCAGGGCTTTGGAGGACATTTGGAAAAGTGCAAGGCCTTGTGAGTTCCATGGTCAGAACTGGCATCACATCAATTCTGCACTGTTTTATAGATCAGAGCAAGTACAAGACCAACCCAGATTCAAGTGGAGAGAAAGCCTATATCTTGATGGGAGAAGCTGAAAATCACATTGCAAAAGAAGTGAACACATAGCAGGGAATAACTGTGGCTATTTTTGTAAATAATCTACCAGGGAGACTTTCTGTACTTTTTTGACTGCTATATCCTAAGCATCTGAAATAGTGCCTACCCCATAGGTGTTCCAGAATTATTATTTGAATGAATGAATGAATGATCTGCCCACCACTTTTGAACCAGAAGCTATTCAACAAGTAGCCCCTTCTCCGTTGCAAATTTTTACAATATAGTATAGGTTTGCAGGAAACTACATCGCTTGTGAATATATGCGATTGCAGTCCTGCCTCTACTGTTCTTTTAAAGTTAAAACCAGCTTTCACAGTTTGATTTCTCTCTTCTTTAGTTCTTATAAATTCAGACTAATTGCTCCCACAGATTTTGAAGCACACTGTAATTCATAGAATGCTTTTCTTCCTAGGACCTTGGAGAAGTTTCAAAATACTTTCTCATCAATCTCCACAGCTATATAACAGCATAGGTGAGTTTTGTTATCTGCTCTTTGCTCCCTCCTCCCCTTTTTCTCCCAGCCAGCTAGTTCCCCTTTCTTTATTCAGAGATGAAATCACAATGGAATGACCACTTGTCAGTGTAAGATAGCTCCTTGAAATCCTGGTCTGGGTAACTTTCTGGAAGACTGGACAATTGAACGGAAATGACTAAAATAGAATCAGATATTGAAGTATCTGTGTACCCAGTTCATTTCCCCATATCTTCCTTTGCCACATAAGCAAAGTGGGATAGAAAATAGAAAAAATAACGGAATACTTTAGCCTCGTGGATCTAGGAATATATACCTTAAGAATCGAGCAGGTCTGCTATGGTTCTTGATAAGTGGACATGAAGAGCAAACTGGATTACTTTGTTTCTCCACTTGGTCACCTGGTCAGTCCCAATCTTCTGGGCTTCCTATGTCATTCTTAAAATAATGCCTAACACAGTGCTTTTGGGTTACAATTCTTGAGAACCTGTTGTAGTGCCTTGGAGCTGTGCCCTCTTAAAGAAACAGGTTCTACTAAAAAAAAAATGTTGCAGTCATCAGGGAATTGATTCAATCATTGCTCTATGAGGTAGCATTCCTCATATAACCAAATGGTAGATTTTTCAAAGGCTGTGACATCTGTCAATACCTTTTCTGGCATGCCCCTTCCATCTGGTCTAGAACTTCTTTTAGCAGAGGACAAAACGTCCTCTATCGTTACAGATAACGCTGAAAAAGCAAAGACCCGTAGAAAAAGCAACCCTTGGCTTGCTCATTTCCATTATTTACCCAGATCTCCTTGGCTCAAAACCTCATCAGCATCTTAAATTATCTCTGCTCATATCCAGGCACCAAGTCCTGCCAGTTCTTCCTTTGATGTATTTTCCGGAATTGTACTTGTTTTCATTCCTTCTGCCAGCAAGCATCCCACTTTCAGTCCTTTATTGTTTCATACCTGCATCATTTAAATCACCAAACTGAACTCTTCTGCTTTCATCATTAATGATTCCCACTGACTACAAATATAGTTCTAGCTCTTTCACTTGAAATTATAATTCTTCCATATATGATCGCTAGCACTTTTCTTCTACTCTGACCCACTACTATGTGAAGATTCTGCTTTAGCTAAATTAGTCTAAATGGTATTTCCAAAAGAATATGCTACCTCAAATTTAAATTGTATAGTCAATGAAAACACTTAGCAAAACACAAACATTATGTAAGCATGAATTATTTTGCTTGTTCTTAATTCTGGTCATCTGTTGTCATCCTTCAATAATTAAACATATTCTCTTTATTCATATGCTCTGCCCCTTAGTCTGCTCAGAACCTTTCTCCTTTTATCTAGTGACCATCAACCCTCAATCCTTTTTATTTATTTTTATATTATTGATGTTTAAAGAGAGAGAGGGAGAGAGAGAAACATTGATAAGCTGCCTCCTGCACACCTCCTACCTGGGATCAAGCCAGCAATCCCAGCATGTGCCCAAACAGGGAATCAAACTAGCAAACTTTCAGTGCACAGGGCAACTCTCCAGCAAACTGAGCCACACTGGCCAGGGCAATCTTTTGACTTTATATGCATCTTCTCTCTCTTCTCAGGAGCTTTGAATTGACACAAATACATGGAAGTTTTGAGCCTGCATCTCTCTCCAGAATCACCACATCCATAATCAGCCCAGGCTACCAGTGGTCTAGCACTCCAGGCAAAAACTTCATCCTAGGCCCATCTGACACGAGGAAGGGATCGGGCTGTCTTGGACACCCCATAAAGAATGTCTGCTTTTGCATACCCCATCATGTGCCTAGAGTTCATTTCTGGGTGATCCAATCTATTCTATCCACCACAGCCCAGAGTGATGTTTGTCCTGGGAATTTTTGTAGTGCCAAACTCCTGTGATTTGTCCTATTTAGGTTAAGGTTATATATTCTGCCATTTATGTTTACTTAGCTGGAGGGGCTCATTCTTGAATACGAAGTAGGTTGAAAACTCCTCCTTCAAGGTGACAAGAACATCTTATACTATTAGTAGACCCATATTTCAACCTTTTTCAACAATATGACATGTGAGAGCTGCTAACTGATTATCTGGGCTTGTTGGTCACAGGGGACAGGAATGGTAAGAAGTCTCTCTCTTTATTGGAGTATTGATAGAGATTCAATACTGTAGAAAGTCAAACACCATTGTCACCCTTGGGGAAAGAGATGCAAGGCAAGAAGGGAGCTGCCCAGAACCTAAGTTAAATGTGCCAATGCATCAATGTACTCAAGATCAAGGGGGCATTTATGCAACATGTTTTTCAAATTCTCTCAATTCCTTTGCCTTTATTTTTATTATTGGGAAGATACTAATCATGAAGAAAATAAAGTGAAATAAGCATTGTGACATAAGTGACATAAAGAGTCACTTAAAATAGAGTCAGAAGGCTATTAAGTAACTGAGGCGAAAGCACCCTAGGCACATCTTGTGTCCCATTTCCAAAAGCCCTATTGCTAAACCTGTTGCTAAACTCAGCTCAAAACATCCTGGAGCCATAGACATCCTAGAACAACCTCTACATGGGCGTATCTGGCTTGACTTCCTTCCTTATAGGATTCAGCTCCCTCTGTACACATTGGAACTAACCAATCTCTGTTAACCTAGACAGCAAGCCTTCATTTGCACGCAAGAATTACAATGTGTGGGTTTGGCCTTAATCAATCTTGCCTTTCCTTTCCTCTGCAGAGCACAGTTTGGGTTGCTACCTGAATCTATGTCTCTCATATTGTGATCTCTTGCT
This sequence comes from Lasiurus borealis, assembly GCA_004026805.1. Classification (NCBI taxonomy): domain Eukaryota; kingdom Metazoa; phylum Chordata; class Mammalia; order Chiroptera; family Vespertilionidae; genus Lasiurus; species Lasiurus borealis. The sequence goes on along the minus strand of PVJN01030809.1, from coordinate 4,119 downwards.
CAAATAAATACATTTTTTCACAGCCTATACCCGCCCCCCCCTCCCCGCGCCCTTTATTTGGCTAACAATATGTATACATATATATTGCCTGAACTAGGAAGGAAGGCTCTTTTTTTGTGGCCATAATATCATTTTAACCTTTGTTTTCCCCCTGGCATTTACCTTAGCTCACCTTGCTTTGCAGCCGTCAATATGATATCAGAAAGCAGTGGAATTAGCAAATGTGGCATGGGAAACTAGAGGCACTGCTGATGATTCCAGTAGGGGGAAAGAGCCAGCATAAGAATTCATTTTAACACAGTAATAGATCTCACACATTGAACCCCACTATCAAATGAGATCCACCCAGGGAGGAAAATGCCCCTCCACTTTTAATTTAGTGACAAACCACAAACCATTGCTTCATTTGACTCGGAAAGAAGCCATTTCCTTCTAGCAGGACATTGTGGGGAGACCAAGGAGGGGCCTCAGCGCTGTCCACTACTTTGAAGAGGCAGAATGGGCCTCTGCATTCCTCGTCTGCAGGTTCCCTACCTCATTCATTTTCATTAGGCAGATGCCTACATCTTATCTGTAGGTATCAGTCAGGGTCAACGCATGGTTTCATGGCTAACCAATCAGATGTGACTGTCTCTTTCCAGAGACAGTACTTTTAAAAAAGAGAAACCGCTGATCTGGAATGTTTCAGTCCTAAAACTAAATTTATTTCTCTAACCATCAGATCCCTGATCCGTGTAGTAGGATCTTCTCCTGGTAACTGTATTCTTTGACTTCAGTTTTAAAATTATATAAATAAATACAAGTAGACAGTGATTCTGATTAAAATAAAGATACATGTGTCACTAGTATCAGTTTATTGTAGCATTGCCATTGTTAAATTTCTTTATTGTCACAGGGAAGAGTGAAAGCCAATTTTGATGCATGTATATTTTACCTTCATTCGAATACTTCAAAAAAAGCATCTGAGTCTCTTTTCGGCTATGCAGTTCTTTTTGCATATAATCCTAATTTCTCTATTGCTTGGAAATTACAGTCCAGTTGGATGCTCCTTCCCTGTTCTTGTGTAAATCCTCTAAAACAGGAAGAGCAAATGTTCAAAAACTATTGCCATACAGTTCTGTGAGAGAGACAAATAACTGGAAGTCTCAAGATTTCAAATGTAATACTTGCTGGCCAAAGCCTAATGGGATGAGCAAATTTTGGACTTGAATTATTTTAAATATAGATTTTTTTCTAAAGATCTAGGAAGACAGAACAGTGTTTTTTCCATATAAGCTCTACTTAAATTATTGTTAGAAAAAGAACAACATTTTTGAAGGAATAATTGTTGGATGGGATAAGTCTACCTTATGTCCTCCACCATAGCCCCATCAGCATTACATATGTATAGACAGGTCACCTACTGAGTTCCCAGAGTTTTTATACTCTCTCTGTTTAACTGGTTATGGTGCCTACTCTCAACTTAGATTACAGAAAAACACATCAAGTGGGGGCTTTTTTTTTTTTCCGTGTAACAAACAATAAATGGCTTCAAGTAACAGAGCTGTCTTTTCATCTTCTTAAAAACAGTGAACTTTTCATTACCAACTTTTGCAATATGGTTCTCAAAACAGCAACACAAACATTCAAAAGGTACAGTTGAAGGGAGAGGGGAGTAAGAATTCATAACTTTGTGCAATTGCTGGAAAACAAAACAGGCATTCATCAAAAGCTGTGGTATATTTACACTGTGGAATACTATGCCGCTATAAAAAAGATCTTTTACCATCTGAGACAGCACGGATGGGCCTGGAGATTATTACGCTAAGTGCAATAAGCCACTCAGAGAAACATAAACATCACTTATATGTGGAATCTAATGAACCAAATGAAATTATAAACAAAATAGGTTCAGAGACAGGGAAGCATGGAACAGAACTGACAGAAATAAGAGGGAAGGGAGGGAGGGGGCAGGAAGATGTTAACCAAAGAATTTATATGCATATATGCATAGTTCTTGGACACAGACAATAGTGTTGAGAAGGCCTGGATTGGGTGAGAGTGAGTTGGTGGAGGGGGTCAAAGCAGGGTGGGGAGGGGGGAGCATAGGAGACATCTGCAATACTCTCAACAATAAAAATAACTTTTGAAATATTAGAGGCTAGCTCTAACTATTACAAACTTCTTGATCCCGGTCAGGTCACATGAGTAGAAATTTACATTCAAACGGAGCACCAAAATAACTTCCCTTCTGGAGGCAGTTAGATTTTAACCTTTTAGCAGGAGTGGCAAGGCTGAAAGAATAACTTTGAGAGGGAGAGGTGGGGTTAGGGTAGGGGTGAGGATGGGGGGCGGGGCCTGGAAGATTGGAGTACTCCACAAATTTAAAGGGAAAGAAGCCAGTTTCCCTTGGAATTGGGGGAAAAAAAAAACAGGCCAGGGAGCAAATGTTACTTTGTACAAGGTTCTCAGGGACTCCCCAGAGATGAGCATCCCAAGCTAGGCTTTAGGGCCCCGTTATTTGAGGTAACCACCTCTGAAATCACAGACAGTGATAAACGTATCCGGGCCCCCTCAACTGAAAGCCCAGAATTCCTATTTGGGAACCAAGGTTCTGGTCCAGGACCAATCCTGCATAGTGTTAGGACGAACTACACAGAGCTAGTATTCCCTTGTGCAAAAAAAGGGACCAGGGTGGTGAATTAGGAGGAAAGAGTCTGCATCCTTGGGATAAAATTACCCATTTCAGGTGCCATGGGGAATGTCAGCAGGAGCCGGCCGTACCCTGAGACCCCTCCCTTTCTGATGCCGGACACGCCACCCTTGCGCCGAGTCTCTCCGGCACCAGAGCCTAAGGGGACCCCAGGGCGCGGCAGTGGCCAACAACCTAACTCTGGTCTAGCGGCGGTTCCGCGCGTCCGGGGGCCTTAGCGCAGGGAGGGACCCGGTCCGGATCAGCCCGCGGGGCCGTGCGCTCGGCGTCTCCAGCGCGCACAGCGCGGCCGGCGGGCGCCTCCCGCAGCGGGGAAGCGGCGCGGCTTGCCCATCAGGACTCGCCTGCGCCCGGACCACACGGAGTGCGCCCTCCCTCCCTCTGAGTGTCCGTTTCTTTGGTGAGTGCTGGCGCCGAGGCGAGCGCGGGCCAAGATCGTTGCGCGCTCTCCCAGCGGGCCAGCCTTGTCCCTGCGAGTCCGCCGTAAGAGACAGCTTCTGGCCACTTGTTTTGAAGGCGAGAAAGCCAAGCAGGGGCCGTGCTCGGGGTGCTGCGGTGCGAGTTGACAGGGGGAGGCGGGGAGTCCCAGGGACACCACAGCCATGGCGCAAAGCAGGCCCGCCCGCCGGCTCCCGGGGGAAACGTGCCTGGGGTGGAGCCAGGGCGTAAATAGGAGCTGGGAAAGGAAAGAAGGGATGAGGTAGAGGGGGAAAAAAGTGAACGTTTCCTGGACCAGGGAGCCAGGAAGTGGGACCAAGTCCCTGAAACTTAAGTCCAGCTTCCAGCAGTGGGGGCCATTACAATGGGAACGGCGGCTGGGTGTAGTTTACTTTATGTGTGGATTTTTTTGTTGTTTTGTTTTTTTTGCCCTGAACGGCTGAGTCTTAAAGTTTCAACGCGAAATTTTGGGGAGCATATGTGGGAGGAGGCGGTGGCTGGGACCAAACATTCTGGAGCCAGGGTGGCTTCTTAAAACCCGGCAAGTTCCCCGCATCCCCTGCCCAGCCTGGGGCGCCTCTCCCCATTAATTTTCTCCCAGCGAGAAGGTGTGTGCAGGAGAGGGGGGGAGGAGAGGGGGCAGGAGGGCGAGGTCTGGAAGCCGCAGGCGGAGCCACTGAGGGAGAGAAAAAGCAGCAAGTTATCCTAAGTATAGGTTCCCCGGGGAGGTTGCGGGAGGCCAAGTGAGTGGAAGGGGCGGGCCTGCGGGGCGGCTGCTCCTGCGGCAGCCTCAGCCGCGGCAGAACTTGCACTTGATGATCTTCTTAAAGGCGTTTTGGAAGTCCTTGTTGAAGTAGGCGTAGATGACGGGGTTGAGCAGAGAGTTGGAGTAGCCGAGCCAGTTAATGATGGCGCCCAGCAGGCTGGGCATGTGGCAGCTGTTCTCGCAGAAGGGCAGGACCAGGGCCACGATGAAGAAGGGCAGCCAG
>PVJN01030808.1:0-25357 GCA_004026805.1 Lasiurus borealis | reverse complement strand
GAAAATAAACTGAAACCAGACTTCAGTTTGGCAACTTAAGTTCAGAAGACAGAGACTTGGAAACAGAAGAAAAAGAATAGAAATTGACATAATTCAGGTAGGCTGGAATTCAAAGTATGCTGGGACCTTGGCAACATAGACCAGCTGGAGCAAGACGAAGCCAACACCAGGCCAGGCTCGGTCCAGGGAAAGGCATACTAGCTCCAGATGTCTGTCTGCCAGGTGTATAGTTGCAAACCCAATGCACCATGTCCAAAGACACAGCAAGCTCCTACTTCATTCGGGCAGACATTGGGAACAGAAGGATGAATTCAAGGACAGGACAGGGCCATGAAGCCACAGACTCAACAGTCATGGCAAGACTTGTATTTTCAGCAATACTGTAACCTAAGTACACAGAAAAACCTAGAATTGGGGCGTAAAATATAACAAAGATTCAAAAATACAGCTGATTCACAGGGAAGTAAGGGAAATTCTAAAACCAAAACCAGAGAAGAACGTAAACACAGATATGTTACACCAGCACTGACATTTAGGCCGTGTTGACACTGGTAAACAAGAAGCTTGGGATTGTACAGTCCTGTGGAAACAGATGACAAAGCCTTGGGTTTGCTCAGTGCGACGTGGAACAAGTCCCTTCCAGCCCCCAAAAGCCCTCACGTGGTTAGTCTCTCAGTAAAAAGAGATGACAAGGAAGCTGTCTATCTCAACACAGATGTTTGGGGTAGCACACCCCAAGCATAATATTCAAATTTACATTACCTAATTGAAGAGAGAGGAAGTTACAAACTCATTTTATAAAGCCAGCATTGTCTTAATACCAAAGCCAGACCAGGACACTGCAAGAAAAGAAATGACAGGCCAGTATCCCTGATAAACATAGATGTGAAATTCTCAACAAAATACTAGCAAACCTGAATTCCAGAGTACATTAAAAAGGTCTGACACCATGATCAAGTGGGATTTATCCCTGGATGCTAAGATGGTTCAATATACATAGCTCAATAAATGTGATACACAATATTAACAGAATGAAAGATAAAAATCATAAGATCATTTCAATAGATGCAGAAAAAATATTTGACAAAGTTCAACATCCTTTCATGATAAAACTCTCAACAAATTAGATAGAGAAGGAATGCACCTCAACATAATAAAGGTTATATATGACAAGCTCTCAGCTAATATCACAACTCAACAGGGAAGAGTAAAGGTCTCTCCTCTAAGATCAGAAACAAAACAAGCACGGCCACCATCACCACTTACATTCAACATAGTACTGGAAGTCCTAGTCACAGCAATTAGGCAAGAAAAGTAAGTAAAAGATATCCAAATTGGAAATGAAGAAGTTTGTATTTAAAAAACAAACATACAAGTCATTTACATTTCTATACACTAACCATGAGCTATCTGAAGAGAATAAGAAAGCAATCACATTTACAAGAGCATCAAAAACAATGAAGTATTTAGGAATAAATTTTAACCAAGAATTGAAAAACCTATACACTGAAAACCATAAGACACTGAAGCAAGAAATTGAAGAAAACACAAAGAAGTGGCAAGATATCCCATGTTGTTAGATTGGAAGAATTAATATTGTTAAAATGTCTATACTACTCAAAGTGATCTATAAATTCAATGCAATCCTTATTAAAATTCCAATGGTATTTTTCATAGAAATAGAAAATACTATCCTAAAATTTGTATGGGAACCAAAAAAGATCCTGAATATCCAAAGCCATCCACAAAATAAGAACAAAGCTGGAGATATCAGCCTTCCTGATTTCAAGCTATATTACAAAGCTATAGTAATCAAAAGAGTATGGTACTGGCACATAGAGCAATGGAACAGAATAGAAAGCTCAGAAATAAGCCTATGCATATGCAGGCAACTAATCTTTGACAGGGACACCGGGAATATACAGCAGGGAAGGACAGTCTCTTCAACAAATAGTATCGGAAATCTGAATATTCAGTGCCATGAACCGGGACCCCTATGTTTCATAACTCATAAAAGTTAAGCAAATGGATAAAGGCTTCACTATAAAACCTGAAAACACATAGGAAAAGCTCCTTGACATTGACATTGGTCTTAGCAATAATTTTGGGGGGAAGAATACCAAAAGCACAGGCAATAAATGCTATATCTATCTATTGCATATACTACACATGTATATAATGGAATACTCCTCCTCCATAAAAAACAACAGGATGAAACTGCAGGGCATTATGCCAAATGAAATAAGCCAGACAGGGAATAAATAAATATTGCAAGGTATTTATATATGGAATATATGTTTTTAAGCTGATTTCATAGAAACAAAATAGAGTGACTGTTATGAAGGGTTGGAGAGAGGGAGAAATAGGAAGATGTAGGTCAAAGGGTACAAACTTATAAATTCTACAGATCTAATGTATAGCTATGAAAAATATGGTATTGTGTATTTGTTATATATGGTATTGTATATTTGTTATATACATGAAAGTTGCTGAGAGTAAATAAATCTTAAGCATACTCACCATAAAAAAATTAAAAATTTAACTATGTAAGGTGCATTAAAATACTTGTTCTTAGTAATCATTCCATAATATATGTGTGTGTATATGTATATATATATACATATATATATATGTATATATAAAACCATCACATTTTAATACTTTAATTATATACCATATAGTTGTCAATTATTCCTCAAAAATGTTGGGGGGAGGACAAACAAAAAGAATCAAATTAGCTTTGTTACTATTCTCTATTAAAATATTTTTTACTGCCCTAATCAGTTTGACTCAGTGGATAGAGCATCAACCTGTAGACTCATGGGTCCCTGGTTCGATTCCAGTCAAGGGCATGCACCTTGGTTGTGGGCACATACCCAGTAGGGTGTGTGCAGGAGGCAGCTGATCAATATTTCTCTCTCATTAGCATTTCTAACTTTCTATCCCTCTCCCTTCCTCTCTGTAAAAAAATCAATAAAATATATTAAAAATAAATAATAAAATATTTTTTACTGTTAAAAAGTTATATTATCTATGTAGTTCAGGAACCCAGAGCTGAGAAATAGCTATAAAGTGATCCAGGGCTGGAAACACACTCGTAGTGCCTGTAAAAATTAAAGTCAAATTCTCTCTAGAGCAGTGATTCTCAACATTGACTTTGGAACTTTTAATGCCTCAGTCTTACATCTGAAGTATCTGAGTTAACTGATCTGGGGATCAACCTGCCACCCTAATTTTTAAAAGCTCACTAGGTAGTTCTAATATGCAGAAAAGATTGAGAACTTTTGCTCTAGAGAGACATGCTTCTGTGTAGGCCACACAGAATCCCCACCAAGCATGACTTCAAAAACAACACTTTACAGCACCCAAAGGAACAATCTACCATCAGCAAGAGTAGGAGGAACAACTAAAAGCAAAGTTAAACCTCCAACAACTTTAGCTAATAGACTTATTTGTTACAGATATCTGATAACATTGAAATAATTAAAGATTTTGGGAAAACCAAAAATATAAAAATGAAGGAAAATATAGACACAAAATAAAACTATAAGGGATAAATATATTTATTGATTTAAGGAACCCAATAAGTGGGTTAAAGAGCAGATTAACAGAGGAAAGTAGAGAAGATGATTGACCCAGAGAAAATACCAGGAATACAGCACTGAGAGTTAAATAATGACGTCTCTCAGCTGATTGAGCATCATCCTGTGCACCAAAGGTTGCAGGTTCAATTCCCGGCCAGGGCACATGCCCAGATCTTGTGTTCGGTCCCCTATTGGGGTGCGTGCAGGAGGCAATCAATCAATGTTTCCCTCTCACATCAATGTTTCTTTCTCCCTCTCCTTAACTTTCTCTGTAAAATCAATAAAAATGTATTTTTTAATGAATATACGAATCACAACAAATTAAAAGTCCTAGGATAAATGAGAAGGGTCAACATATATCTAATTGATGTTTCAAAAGAGAAAAATGTTTCAAGAGATGGCAGTTTTCTAGTTGGAGGATTTTCAGAGTTCACTATATTTCTCTACTGAGGCTAAGCTCATAATATTTTCTCTCAACTTCCATATATTCTGTCTTAATTAAAAGACAAAACTGAAGTATGCTCAACTCAGCATTGATTTCAGCCCTGTTAATGACTTCATTTGAAAAAGATTGGGACAGAAAGGAGCTGAAAGCATCGATAACTTAAATATGAAATTTGTTGATACGTATGGTGACCTTGAAAATTTATTGGGGATTAGTTCAACAAATGAAGAAACAGAAGTTTCTATCCCATCCAGTGTTCACTCCTTCCCCATGAGATGACAAGCTTAAAAGAAACTGGTTTTTCTAAAATTGATAAATTAAATACTTCCTTTCACTGACAATACCAAGTGTTGGCAAGGAAGTGAGCAACTGGAATATCTTTCCATACCTTAATGTTGCTAATGGAAACATAAAATAACAACTAAGTACAGTACTGAAAACAATCTAGCAGTGTTGAGGAATTAATTTTCCTCTACCCTTCTTTCAGCTGGTCTATTGATTAAACCTACATGACACAGATTAGATTAACAAGAGAAAATTACCAAATATAATTACATACTCATGTATGGGAACCATACATACATGAGTGAGTCAGAGACCTACATATATAAGAAATTCAGGGACAGAGAGGTAAAAGGAGGGTATACGACATTTTGAACTAAGGATGAGGTCAGGCGCCTTAGGGCTTCAGAGGGGAGGGAGATATTCACAGGACGATAAGAAGAGCAGATGTTCAGGAATGATATGTGTTCCCTGCCCTATACATAGGTCATAAGAAGTTATCTCTGGTAATAATTCTTACTGTGGGAAAGGCCCCTAAATTTAAATTCTTTAAGGGAGGTATAAAAAAGTTTCCTGTGATCCCGCAGGGTCTCAATGGCCTTCAGCTCAAAATAATTCAGATGCCAAAGTGACACAGCTTAGGGCAGTGGTCGGTAAACTCTTTAGTCAACAGAGCCAAATATCAACAGTACAATGATTGAAATATCTTTTGAGAGCCGAAAACCGACTTCTGTGCATGGACCACGAAGTTTCAATCGCACTGTACATGCGTGCTCACATGTGGTATTTTGTGGAAAAGCCACACTCAAGGGGCCTCAGAGCCGCATGTGGCTCACGAGCCGGCAGTTTACTGACCACTGGCTTAGGGAGACCTGTTCTGAACCACCTGAAAGTTCCTAGAAGGTGAGATGCAATTGCTATACAACCTAGCAATTCCAGTCTTAATTACTGTATTTGTTCAAGGGAAATGGAAGCATATGTCTATACAAGACCTGAACATGTTCACAGGTTTCTCATAATGGCCCGAACTAGAAACAATACAAAAGTCCATGAACAGATGAGTAGATAAATTACAGCACATCTATACAATGAAGTGTTATTCAATATTAAAAAGGAACAGACAACTGATAAATGCAATTGCATGGATGAATCTCAAAAACATTATCCTGAGAAGTAAGCGAAAAGTGCCAAAGTCTGCTTTATTATCCCATTTATGTGTCACTTTGGAAAACACACATGTAATCTACAGTAACAGCAAAAAGATAGCACTTCCCTAAAGCCATGTGGGAGGGTGATTCATGGGAAAGGAAAGGAAAGACACAGGGGAAATTTGGGGTTGATGGAAATGTTCTGTATTTTTATTGCAATGGTGGTAACATGAGAACATACATTTGTCAAAACTCAAAAAACTGTACACTTGAAGTGAGTGTATTTTATAATATGTAAATTATACCTCATTAAAGTCAATGTTTTAATTCTCTCGTCTTGTCAGAAACATGTTCAGCTATTTCCCCCTACATACTTATCATCTTATCATTTTTCTACATTTTCTTCTCTTTCTTGATTTTATCATTGTCTCACTTTAAAAATATTTTCCCATTTATCTTAAGACTAGGTCACAAACTTGAAATTATTTTCTATTTGCTCAAAAAGTAGGATGTGATAAATGGATCCTGGTATAAAGAAAAAGAGTTTTAAAGTGCGCTGGGTTCAAATCCCAGCTCTACCAATTACTAGTTATGTTACCTTGAATATTAAACATTTAACTTCAGTTTCCTTATCTGTAAAATGGAAATTGGAATAATACTCAGCTCTTTGGGATGTGAGTCATGTAAAATTTTTGGCACATATTAGGCATTCAGTAAATGTTAATAGGTTCAACAAATTATATTTTCATTTAAGTTCTTCATCATTTCTATATAAGCTAGCTAAAGGAATTAACATAAATAAAATTTAGTTATTTTAGGAACTAAAATCACTCTCTACCAGTGACTTAAGTGGGGTAGAAGAAGGACATGAAAGCAATGTCAATCAAAGGTAAGTGTGTGAACCAGCCTCCATCCACACTTGCTACCAGTGTTGAGCAAGGTAAGTACAGAAATTAAGAGTAACTATTTAAACTTTTTTATAGAAACAGGAGATAACCCTGTATGATCTATATCAGAAAATGTGATTTCGAGTTTAAATCTTGTTTAGAAGAAGGTTCTAGAATAGCTCACAGATTAAGGAGCTGGAGTCAGAACATAAAGCAACAAATTGCTCCTTCATTGAGAAAATCCTTTAAAAAAAAAGAGCCAGCTGAACTAAACAAGATGCTTGACAAAAATAGATAACTGTTGAAATGTAATTATGAAATTGTATACATGGTATCTGTTGAACTAATTTTTAAAATGGGCTCATGTTTTCCATGTATTTTTTATTATTCTTTTTTCCAATAAAATCATTTTCATTGAATTTTACAAAATTAGTGGTTTGGAAACTAAATTGGTCCTTCCCCACAGATGGTTTGAAACCTTTTTTAGATTATTTATACCTCCGGGAATAAAGATGCTGCCTCCACCCTGCACTTTCCCTCAGCTTAAGTTAAGGAGTTACCTTTGATTCTAAACATCTGTTTTCGTTTCTCTAGGATAATGGGGGAAAACAACATGGAGAGATTCTGAAAAGTCTTGTGGTTTTAGCAAACTAAGGGTCATCTACTAGTGTCCTTGCTATTAAGACTGTGCTGCCACCCTGTGGCCATTCCGCTTATGACCCAGAGCTTCAAGCTCTCCCTTTCCCCTCAACACTAACACTCATCTTTCCCACCTACGTCGTTAGTGAGCTTCATGGAATCTATCGAATTCTCTGCAAGTCTTTATTTTGTGATTGCTCTTTTTCATCAGTTTCATCTGGTTTGTTACTGCTTCATGAACGATATGACACCAAAAGCTCAGGCATCAAAAACAAAAGTAGACAGGTGAGAATATATATGGAAAAATATATGCATAACAAATGAAACTTAACATAGTGAAAAGACAACCTACAGAATGGTAGAAAATATTTGCAAACCACATATCTGATAAGGGGTAAGGGGCAAGGTGTATAAGAAACTCTTAAAACTCAATAGCAAAAACAAACAAAAAAAACAACTGATTTTAAAAAGGGCAAAGAACTTGATTAGACATTGCTCAAAAGAAGACATACAAATGGCCTACAGAGATATAAAAAGGTGCAAGTACCACTAATCATGAGGGATGCAAATCAACACCACCATGAGATATCACCTCACATCTGCAAGAGTGGCCATTAGGAAAAAGACAAAAGTATTGTTGAGCCTAGGGAAAAGCAGACCCTGTATACTGTGAGTGGGAATGTAATTGGTGAAGCCATTATGGAAAACAGTAGGGCGTTTTCTCAAAAAACGTAAAATAAAACTACAATATGGTTTAGCAAGCCCACTTCCAGATATTTTCCCAAAATTGAATCAGGATCTCAAAGAGATATCTGCACTCCCATAGTCACTGCACCATTATTCACAACAGTCAAGATAGGGAAACAACCAAAATGACATTGACAGATGAATGGACAAAGCAAATGTGGTAGATACATACAATGGAATGTTACTCAGCCTGAGAAAAGGAAAGCCTGCCATTTGCAGCAACATGGATGAACCTGGAGAATGTTATGCTAAGTATAAAAACCAGTAACAGATAAAAACTGCGCCGAGACCGGTTTGGCTCAGTGGATAGAGCGTCGGCTTGCGGACTGAAAGGTCCCAGGTTCGATTCCAGTTGGGGGCATGTACCTTGCTTTCGGGCACATCTCCACTGTGTGGTGTGCAGGAGGCGGCTGATCGATGTCTCTCTCTCATTGATGTTTCTGACTTTCTATCCCTCTCCCTTCCTCTCTATAAAAAAAATCAATAAAAATATATATAAAAAAAATAAGAATAGTGTGATCATACCTCTAAAAAAAAACTGCATGATCTCATTTATATGTGGGATTTAAAATAGTCATACTCATAGAAGCACAGAGTAGAATGGTGGTTGCCAGGAGCTGGGGGAGGGGAGAGTGGAATGGTGTTAGTCAAAGGGTATAAAGTTTCAGTTATGCAAGATGAACACGTTCTGGAGATCTAATGTAGAGTATGATGACTACATTAGCAATATTGTATTGCTTACATGTTCACACACACACACCCTAAAAAGACTCTATAAGGTGATGGATATGTTAGTTAGACTGGTTGTTGTGATCTTTTCACTCTGTGTAAATATATCAAAAGATGTAGTTGTACACCTTAACAATATACAATTTTTATTTGGAAACTATACCTTAATAGAGCTAATATTTTAAATGATGGCTACTTGGAGTTTGCCTATACCTAAAATCACCCTAAAATGTAATTGGTAAAGATACTAGTGGATACAGGCTCATTTTTTAGTTCATAGTTTGAACAGAATATCACCTATTAAGGTTAAATAAAAGGTGAACTTTGAGGGTCAGTTTTTAGTTTAATATTTACAAGTTAACTGAGGAGATACTACGAGATTGGAAGCAAGACGTGGGAACAGTAAAGGCGTGATCAGTGGCAACTGGTTGGGAAGGAGAGGGATGCAATAGAGTGAGCGTGTATGAAAGAAAGCCTGAAGGAAAATAGAACGAAAAATAACTAGCTGAGGAGTTAACAAATACACTAGAGACCCTTAAAAGCACAGAGATGGGGGGGGGGGAGTGGAGGGTTACAATGGGGAGATAAGAACACATATGTAATACCTTAGTCAATAAAGAAAGAGAACCAAGGGCACAGAGATCAACATAAAACAGCCCAGCTAGAAGGCGCCCTCTGGAGGAGGAGGACCGTTGCTGTTGTGGAGACTGGAAGTCTGACTATGAGAAACAAGTAAGACTTGGGGAGGCTGCTGCAGGAAGCCTTCTAGGTGCTTCCACCACCCACACGGGTCATTTTCAGAGCAGTAATACACATAGTAGTGATTATCGCTCACTCGTTCAAATGGCCTGAGGGAGAGAAAAGAGGGAATATCCCAAAGTGTAATCACAACAACCCACATGTCTAGTGTCCTAGGACACGGTGTGGAGATGAAAGGGCAGGGGAAAGGACAGACAAGGACGAGTGGCCCTCCATCAGCTGCAGAAAAGGGGCCACATCTGTGTCTTAAACTGGAGGGAGCCACGCACATATCAGTAGCCAGAGCCTCCCAGGGAACATGTAGGAGGAAGGAAACTGCTAGTGCGTAACAACCCAGGTTTGGGCAAAATAAAGAGCTCCCCCTTCGGGGACTGTGGGTCTGTTAGTAGACAGTGCTGCCCTTTGGGGAAGTCAAGTCTGCTTCCTCTCACAGGTGCCTCCCTCTCCCTGGAGGGGAAACCTCTAAAGGAGAGGCCCTGGCGTCTCCACAGGCCACAGAACCAACAAAACTTGTCCAGACCCCAAGCCTAGAGCCTATACTAGATCAGGACAGAGTGCTGAGAAGCATGACCTCAGAACTCGATTCTAACAGCCAGGGGAGTGGGGGACCCCCAAAACGTTTCATTTAAGTAGTCAAATGTTATACTTTTATCCAGATTGGGAATGTGTGTTCGTGGATATTTTCATCTTTGGAACAGGTGGCTTCAAATGCAAATAAAGTACTAAGTGTCAGAGCTGTATCCTAGCAGTAGCTACTTTGCAAACGTTACCATGGCACCAATTCAACAGTGTTCTTAGAAGCAGCCACACCTCAGCAAGTTCTTTCTCACTTGGGACAGCAAAGTTCAAGTGAACGAACAGACAGACACACAGCAGCGTGAAATAGTCCTGAACCGATACAAAAGGTGAATCTTTGCGATCCAACTGTCGTCTGAAGCTAATTGAAACAGGACCTTGATTTAAAGAAGGGAAAAGAAGAAAATGGACCATCTTCCAGAACACCTGGAGTGTGATCCAAGCCTGGAGACAAAATGACGGTAATTATAATTGCTAGCATTTGTTTTTAGCTGCTAACAGATTGCGCACAGATTGGGAAAGGCAAACTCCATTCTCCCATTACTCCCGTGCAAACTGTGCTTTAGCAGTCCGCGTGAATCCTAGCTGCTGGAAATAAAGCAGACTGTCTCATTTATGTTAAAGTCAGGCAAGCCGTCCTCCCTCGGCTGGACAAAGTCCAGGGGCCACTCACAACCGGATGACAGAGCTGGTTATGCAGGTCTCTACTCCTCACTGCCCGTAGACCTGCGTGTCCCATGCACAGACAAAGCAGAAGGAAAAGGACTAGTTGTAGACAATAGGGTGGTGAAGGCCTAGGGCAGGGGGCAGGGGCGGGAGACGGGCTAGAAGAGGTCAAGAGGGGGGGGAGAAGAGGGGAACATATGTAATGCTTTCAACAATAAAGATTTAATTTATTTTTAATATATTTTTTATTATTGATAGTACAGTGGTACCTCGAGATAAGAGTTTAATTCGTTCCGTAACCTTGAGGCGTGGGAAACTATGAGACGCCCGAGTCGAGGTAAACTGGTGGGTTGTGTGCAGCCGGCCGATCCCCGAGATTACTCCTATCTCAAGTGTTGCTCGTATTTCAAAGCAAAAATCGCTCGCTCGACTGCTCGTATCTCAAAAATCTCGTATGTTAGGGCACTCGTATCTCGAGGTACCACTGTATTATAGATATCTGCCATTCTCCTCTCCTTTACCTTTCTCCCAGCCCCTAACCACCTACCCCCACCCCCCAGGTCTTCACTACCCTCTTGCTCGTGTTCATGGGCTGTGCATACAAGTACACAAGTTCTTTGGTTTACCTCTTCTCGTTCCCCCAACTCCATATAAAGATTTACTTTTTTAAAAAGAAAGAAAAGGACGAGGTGATAGGGACGCAGGATGCTGGGGAAACAAGTCTGAGCCAGCCCACCTATGACCAACCAAGGTTCCTGAGGTTGGTCCTGGGCTAACCAGAGCATGTCTCTGCCCGATTAGGGGAGAATGAAAGGACAGACAGTTAACAATACGAGACAGTCTGTGATCAGTGGCTAATTGATACAAACCACAAATTGTGCCAGAGTTCAAAGGGGCCATGAGAGAGAGATCAAAGAACACACAAAGACCTCTGCGTCCCAAAAGGGTAATTCTGGGACCATTATATAGAGTTAAACTCCACTCACCACCACCACCACCCACCTCCCCGAAAACAGCAGAAAAGGGCCTCTTGATACCGCTTCCGTAATATTTTAACCAAATCCATCTGTAAGTTTCTACGGGTGAATTGAAATTGTTATTTGAGTAGTAACCTGGCTATCAGGTGTGCCACCATTGGCAGGCCAGATTCAGGGCACAATGGCCAAAAGAGAGTGAGACTTTGCGCTTGGTTTCAGCAGGTTTTGATATTCAGAGAGACCCAGTCCCATGGGTAAGACCGAGAGAGCAGGGATGCTGGGAGAAAAGAACACTCAGGATCAGGGTGTGATTGTGCCAGGTCCCAGAGGGCCCATCTGTTGCCAAGGGTGAAGCAGAAAGAGTCCAGGGTCCCGAGGAAAAGCTGTGCCAGGTCTAGGAAGCTCAGGGCAGAAATTCAGTTGCGGCAGGAAAATGCAACGCTTAGGAGGAAACTGAGGCAACCCCCCAATCCTGCGGAGAAGTTGACATGACAGAGGTTGGGAGGTGTCTGGAGTATGATGGGTGTGGTGACCAGGGTTACTGCTGAGAGACTAGCCGTTAGGATGATGGTGACATGACTAGTTACATTCCATCTAGAACTGGATTGAGGCCCTAAAGTATTTTCTGCCCAAAATGAGATTACACAAGGAACTCTGCAGGTTTCAGCCTGGAGATAAATACAGCAATGACTGAGGGGATCTGGGAATGTAATTCTCCTCTTAGGAAGTAATGTGAGAAAGTCTGATCTAGTAATATGACTTGTAGTGATCTACATTAAAGAAAAGAGTCAGTTATATGAACGATTTATTTAAAGAAATATTCATCAAAGTGTTACTTATAATAATAAACGAGGCATAAACCTGAATGCTATAGTTATGTAATAAGACACTAATTAGGTGTGAATACTGTGTTTTGAAGAGTTTTAACAACATAGGAAAATGTTCATGACACAATACTAAGTGAAAAAGCAAAATATAAAACATAGTTTTATTTATGTTGGGCATAACAAGCACACATAGCAGAAAGACGGGAGGGAATAGACCTGTCAATGGTAATGGAAATGGAAACTGATACAAACTGGCATGAGTTCTTATTTTTCTTTTATGTATCTGTATTACAAAAATCTCTAAGAGAAACATGGAATACTTACATGATAAAAAGTTATTTTACAGTATTTTTAAACTATCTTATGATGCCTATGCTCTTGCTTTGGAATAATGATAACTGAAGAAATATTTTTAATGGAAAAATAATTACCTAAAGATCTTAACAATTCAGTTTTAACATCCCCAAAACTATCTGGGATATCCTAAGAATCCTATTGCTTTTAGAATAGTAAAGTTTCCAAATTGCTCTAACAAGACCCACACACTGGAAAATAAAACACTCAAATGTTGATGAATGCATACTCACCTGGTACTTCTACTGGAAGTTTCTATCAACTACTAGTAAATAGATTCCATGATCATATTCCCAAAAGAATAACCACTTCCAAGTTATTGTCAACTAGAGGCTTGGTGCACAAAATTCATACACTGGGGTGGGGTATCCCTTAACTTGGCCTGTGCCCTCTCACAGTCTGGAAACCCTCGGGGGATGTCTAAGCTGGCAATTGAATATCCTTAACGCTGCTGTGGAGGCAGGACAGGCTTCCACTGATGCCACTGCACTCACCAGCCATGCGCCCAGCTCAGGGCTTCTGGATGAGCAGCACTCCCATGTGGGAGCTCACTGACCACCGGGAGTCAGCTCCCACATTGAGTGTCTATCCTCTGGTGGTCTGTGCACGTCATAACGACTAGTCATTCCACCGTTTGGTCAATTTGCCTATTAGCCCTTTATTATATAGGACTAGAGGCGTGGTGCACAAAATTCATGCAGCGGGGGGCGGGGGGTGTCCCTCAGCCTAGCCTGCATCCTCTCCAATCTGGGATCCCTTTCACAATCCAAGACTGCTGGCTCCCAACTGCTTGCCTGCCTACCTTCCTGATTGCCCCTAACTGCTTCTGCCCGCCAGTCTGATCACCCCCTAACCACTCCCCTGACAGACTGATGGATGCCTAACTTCCCTTCCTGGTCACCCCTAACTGCCCTCCCCTACAGACCTGCCCTCCCCCAATTGCTCTCTCTTGAAGGCCTTGGTCCCCCCTAACTGCTCTTTAATTGCTGGTCCCCCACAATTGCTCTCCCCTGAAGCCCTGGGTCCCCTACAGGCCCGGTCACCCCCAACTTCCCTTCTCTGCTGGACTGGTCCCTCCCAACTTCCCTCCCCTTCTAGCCTTCTTGTGGTGGCCATCTTGTATCCATATGGGGGCAGGATCTTTGACCACATGGGGGCAGCCATCTTGTGTGCTATAGTGATGGTCAATCTGCATATTACTCTTTTATTAGATAGAATAGATGCCAGGTGCAAGGGTGGGGGCCAGCTGGTTTGCTCTGAAGAGTGTCCTAGATCAGGGTAAGGGTTCCCTTGGGGTGTGAACCAAGCAGAGGCCCTGGTATCTGGGATTTATTTATCTTCTACAACTGAAACTTTGTAGCCTGGAGTAGAACCAAGCCTTCTGCTCACTCCTCAGGTGGCAGCCATTTCTGTTGGGATTTATTTATCTTCTATAATTGAAACTTTGTAGCCTGGAGTGGAGGCCTCGGCAGGTCAGGGTGTGTGGAAAGCTTGGCTTCCCCCATCATCGGGGAAACCCAAGCCTCCCTGCTGATCTCTCCCTGACTGTAGCAATCCTGGTTGGGTTAATTTGCATACTCACTCCTGATTGGTTTGTGGGCATGGCTTGTGGGTGTACAGTCAATTTGCATATTACTCTTTTATTAGATAGGATGATTAGAAGAAATAGCTGATTTGAGATGCAAGCACATGCAACACCTCTGCATGATATGCTAGACACTATTATATTTGAAAAAAAGATAAAGAACATTATACACAAATGCAAAATCCCTGTTTATTTCTTTGGACTTCCCTAAATAAGAATCATCAAGATAACTCTAGGACTTGTACTATTACTATTGAGAGCTAAGTGTTTATCAAGACCTTATTATGTGTTGGGCCCATAAAAAAACATCATATATTTATCTGTCATTCAATCCTCAAGATAACCTTATGGGGTAGGAACTATTCTGAGCCTCACTTTACAAACAAGGAAGCTCCCTGATGTTAAATAACTTGCCAAAAATCACTTAGTTGTTAAGTGGTAGGGCCCTGATTTGCAACAAGTCTATTTCTAGAACTTGCACCATTAACCCATTTGCTCTACTGCCTCAGAATCTATGAAACAGGTAATGTATAAAGCCTTTCTCTTTTGCCTCCTCCCCCTTCTTAGGAGCTTCAATCTAGATGAATCCTGAGCTTTCTAATCTATGGAGATATATCATTATCCTTTAGATTCAAAATGCTCCCATAGTTATTACATCACTTGCTTTAAAAAAAAATATGACTCAGTAAATTAATGTGCTGTCTTTAGTTCTCCCTGCACTGGTTTTATATATATTCTCTCTTCCTTGATTAGGATTCCAGCTAGAAGATGCTAAAACTAGCAATGGAGCCATTATATGAGGAATACCTAGCAAATCGTGGAACAATAGTAAAACCTTATTACTGGCTAAGCTTCTCTCTAGATTGCTCTAATTGTCCTTACCATATTCGGACAGGCGAAGAAGCAAAAGTGTCCTACACAGAATTTTATCAGAGTTTTGGATTCCCTTATGGACCAACCTATCCTCAAACAAAACACCTCACATTTTATGAGCTGAAAACTTCTACGGGGAGCCTGGTGCAAAAGGGCCACGCGAGCAGCTGCGCCCCAAATAATACCCACCCAGAATCGATGCTGTTTGAGACGAATGGTTATTTTGACTGGGCCATATACAATAACAACGGCATCCGGCATATCATTCTGTATTCCACCCACTCCCCTTGCAATGAAGCTGACCACTGCTGCATCAGCAAGATGTACAGTTTCCTGACAATGTACCCAGATGTCACTCTGAGTATCTACTTCTCGCAGCTCTATCACACTGACCCTGATTTTCCTGCCTCGGCCTGGAACCGTGAAGCTCTCCGGAGCCTCGCGAGTCTCTGGCCGAAGGTCACTTTGAGCCCAATTAGTGGTGGGATCTGGCATTTTCTCCTCAACAACTTTGTGAGCGGTGTCTTGGGATCAACTGTTTCCCAGCCCATTTTGACTGGGAGAGCCCTGGCGGACAGGCACAACGCGTATGAAATCAATGCCATAACCGGAGTGAAACCTTACTTCACTGATGTTCTCCTCCAGACAAAGGAGGATCTGAATATAACAGCCCAGGCGGCTTTAGAAGGCTACCCTTTCATCAATGCCTTTCCTGGACAGTCTCTCCAAGTGACAAGTGGACAGTCACAAGCCAATCTGACCCCAGATCTCAGGGTTCCTGTCGTGTTTGTGCTGGTGCCTTTCAGAGACCTGCCACCAATCCACGTGGGTCAAAGCCCGTACAAACCCAGAAATGTGGTAAGGCATCTAAATATGCCTCCGATGTCATCCCAGGAAACCAAAGATCTCAGAAGGCCTCTCATGGCCATGCCAGCGGAGCCAATGGCAATCACAGAACAGTCTGGGAGTAGCAGCAAGGCAGATGAAAAGAAGAAGAAAAAGAAAGGGAAGAAATAAAATCGACAGTCCTGCCAACAACTACCGGAAGACTTAGAAGATAGCCAACAAGAATCTGGAAACTTTCTCTCTTAGGTATGATACGCTAGAGGCAAAACCTTAATTATTTACCAGCTTAACTATTATAAAGCTACACTATTTTAAACTTAATTCAAAATGTTTCTATAAGCAACTTATTATCTTTCCTTTATTTCGAAAATGACAGTATCCAAGTGGAGCCATTAGTTAACTCGCTAATATTTTGATGTAAACAAGAAAATGCCATTATTCCGGTCTACCCATAGCATCTTACCACTGAAAATGCCTATGGACCAAATAGCTTCCTAAACTGGTTTCAGTATTAAAATTTACTATAAAGTTGAAAAGCAGCCTGAAGTTACTGACACTCAGTGCTGTTTGCAAAAGCAAACCAGTGATTTTCCATTACTTGTTCATTGTGAACAGAAGATTTTAGGCAGCCTTTTTTTTTTCCTTTTTTCTAAAGTGGTTCAAAATACCTCCCTGTGGGGAAAAGGCTCTTTTGCTAATTGATTAGCTATAGCTACAAAAATTGATTTTTGAAATGTAGCCACCTGCTGGGTTTGATCTTTCCAGCTCAGACCTATGCCTCCTGAGTGGATGATAGAGGCAGGTGGCGCATGAGACTCGCCAGGGTTCCTTCCCTCACACACCAGGTAACACCCAAGCCCCTCCCTCTCACTGGCTTTCAGGGCTACTCCTCTAACATCCTGTTGCCCTGTCTCATCAGCAAGACTGCAAATTCCTATAGGTCAAGTACTGTCTCTTTCACTTATTTAGTTTCCCTTTAGGATCTAGCACCATGTCCAGGCAAAATATGGGTAGCAAGGCTGTGAATCCACATCTCAGACCTTTATTAATCTCTGCTCCTCAACATTTCTTCTCCATTCCAGCCAAGTGGTCACTTAACTCTCCTGCAATGGACATATTTTTTGTTGTTGTTGTTGTGAGCATCCATTCCTCCTTCTTCTGACATAGTTCCCCAGTGCATAATTGGTTCTAGTTCCCTTTTTTTTTCTGACCACTTCTTTTTCACCAGCACATATCTATATCTTGTCTTAAACTCTTGCTCAAAACACACTTTTAGGAGTGCTCTTTAACCCTCTGAGCATGCGCATTAAATCACATTTGCTGCCTCACTTCCCTCTTAAAAGAAAAAAATGTTTAAAATAGGAATGTCTGTTATGATTAAAATAAATAAAACATTTAAAAGAAATTTCTATGGTTAACCTGAATTTTTTTATAGACTTACTGGAATACTAGTGGCCTGGTGCATGAAATTGGTCATTAAAAGAAAATTAATTAAAGGAAATATTTTAATATTGCTATTTGCCCTTTCTCTATATAAAAGAGTCTATAATAAAAGAAATGAAAATTAGTAAAATGTATATGAAAATCTTCCTCCTGACAGAGCCTGGGGCATGCTGTAAGACCCAGAGTCAAGTCCCCACCCACCCACATGCACCTTGAAATCACGCAAGACCCAGACCCAGCCGGCCCCATCCTCATTAAGCCCCACTGGGTGGGGGTCGCAGCCTCAGAGCCTTCAACAAGTCCCACGGGCAGAAGGCACAGCCGCAGGTCCCCCAGCCTGGTGCCAGGTAAGGGAGGGGGGGCGTGCAGCCTCAGGTCCCCCAGAGCATCCCACGTCGGGGGCATAGCCTAAGGTTCCCCAGCCCAGTGCTGGGGCAGGGGGTACATCCTCAGGTCCCCAGCCTGGGACGGAGGGTGCAGCCTGAGGACCCCAGGCCTGGCACTAGGGCAAAGGCGCACCTTGAGATACCCTGTCAAGCCCCACCAGGCAGGGACCACACCTTAAGGTCCCCCATCAAGTGCAGCCCGATGTCCCCCATCAAGCCCTGCCAGTGGGCATGGAGCACAGCCTCAGGTCCCCAGCCCTGGCCCGGCACCACACAGCCTCAGGTCCCTGCTGATCACTCATTACAGGAGCCCCACTTCCGCTGTGGGTGCAGCCATCTTGTGTTAACAGGAAACCAGCCTCTGCTGTGTGTGCCACCATCTTGTGACAACGTGAGGGTCAATTTGTATGTTAGCTCTTTATTACACCGAGTGGCCAGATTATGATCTCTGAACACATAATAATCTGGCCACTCAGTGTATATCCTATATAATAAAAGGCTAATATGCAAATTGTCCCCTCAACCAGGAGTTCGGCCAGGAGGCAGGCTGGCCAACCACCTATGTCCCCTCCCCCTGGCCAGGCTGGCCGGATCCCAACCATGTATGAATTCATGCACCATGCCTCTAATACACACACACACTCACACATTCCCTCTCTCTCTCTTTCTCTCTCTCTCTCTCTCTCTTTCTCTCTCTGAGTGGTCAGATTATTACACATGCAGAGATCATAATAATCTGGCCACTCAGTGTATATAGTATAATTTTTTTTGTATATATATTGTTATTTAAAGAGATACTTTCAAAGTTTAGTAGATCATAAAACCATGTCGACAAGTTGGAGGGTAGAGTTAATAAAAAAGACCCCAACATGACAATTGCAGCATCTCTGATCACTATCAGAGTAGATCCAGGTGGGCGATTCCACTAATGGTGTCAGCAAGTCTGGGAGGGAGGGGAGAGACTCTGAAGCTTCTTGCAGTGGGAGAGTCCCGCCCAAAAAGTTTAACTCACAAAATGAAATGCTATGCATCTGTGGACTCCTAAAAAAAAAAGTAGATCCAATTAGTTGCCAAGAAATCTATCTCCAAAGTGGTGAAGAAGACCACAATATCAATCAAGCTACAAAGGATCCAGTTAAAAACAAGTAAAATCAGGAAGCTAATGTACGAATTTCCAGTAAGACTTACAACTGGGTATGCAACCATATCTTCAAGTTGTCCAGCCTAGTCAGCTTGACCATGCAGATAAAGTACATGAGAAGCTACTAAAATTAGAAGTGTATTTTGAGGGTTAGAAGAGCTCATTAAGTGGTTCAAATGTTAGTGCTTTCAGTCTCTGCTTCCCAGGGTTAGACATCTGCCACTTGAAATGAAATGGTGTGATATACACAAGGGCACCTGTCCATGGACAGTATTTGCTAGTAGGTGGGCCCAGAATGTTCATCAAGCTACAATTTAATCCTGCTGGCCTGGAAGCAAATCCTATCTCTTCAAACTGTGGTTACATCTCTTTTCTGATTCATAGTGCATGCAAACCAAAATGTTTAACTCACAACATGAAATGTTATTCATCTTATTTCGAAGACTTTTAAGGAAAGCTGCATGATAACCTATACTAATTTAATTTTGTAAAATAATATTACTACTAACATTTACTGAGAGCTACATCTCATTTTTCTAAGTGTTTACATGTATAACTCATGTAATCCAATCATCCTATTAGACAGGTGTTTCAAATATGAGCCTGGTATATAACAAAGAGAGAAATGCTGCCAGAGCTATAGAAAAGTGTTCAGGAAGCTAACTTGTACTCGTTAGATAAGACTGGGGCTAGGAAGAAGAATGTTAGACAAATCATGAGTCCCAGCCAATACTGTCAAGCCTTAAACAAGAGACTATTAAGAGAACATAAAGATAAGTTCAGCTGCTACTTAGTCAATACAGAGAGAATAGCCTTAGGCAAGTAGCTTCTATTTCCTTGTCTGTAAAACAAGAGTCGTGAGCAATATCATTTTCAACTCTATCTGCTCTAACATGGCATTTACCAGAGCAATAGTTCCATGACGTGATTAAAAACAAAAACTTCAAAATCTTACTGTTCTGTTTCCCATACCAGTCTGCTACTGGCTAGTTCATTACAGTGGTACCTCGAGATATGAGTTTAATTCGTTCCGTAACCTTGAGGCATGGGAAACTAGGAGACGCTCCAGTCTCGGTAAACTGATGGGTCCTGTGCAGCCAGTCCGATCCGCGCGATTACTCCTATCTCAAATGTTGCTCGTATTTCAAAGCAAAAATCGCTCACTCGACGGCTTGTATCTCAAAAATCTTGTATGTTAGGGCACTCGTATCTCGAGTACCACTGTAGTTGAGTTACCTAATCTCTCTGAGCCTTAATTTTCTCATTAATAAAATGGAAACACTTAATTCCTAGGCCCCAGAGCTAATCTGAGAATTAACCAGTTAACTGCTGGGAGATCTTAAATTTAATTTAAAAAGGTCTGTCACTGGCGTCTATAAACGCTTATGGTGTACAAATGGTTAAGTAGCGTAAGTACAATAAAGAGCTTGCTAACAAGTATCTAACAAACAATAAACACTCATTATTAATAAAATATTAATAGAATGATAGTACAAGAGGATAGGAATGGTAAGATCTTTCAAATTCTATCAAAACTATAATCTGAGATGACTACTTTCTATAAGAAGTAAAAGTATGTTTCTAGAATTTGTGACAATCAGGTTAGGAGGAGAAAAAAATATTGATTTAATATTTTGCTTAAATATTTAATAGTAGCAATGAGAAAAGCCATGGATCCATCCATGGTCATGGAAGAAACTAAAATAATTGTGAGAAAATAGTTTTTGCAACTTCTTGTCAATAAATTGGCAATCTAGATGAAATGCATGATTTACTAGGAAAATATAACTTCTAAATTTGACAAAAAGAAGAAGAAAGCCAAACAAATCCATAACCACAGAAGATAAATATGATCAAAGAGCTACCTCTCAAAATATTAGCAAGCCCAGATAATTTTGTGAGCACATTCTATAACTTTCAAAGAAATAATAGCACAGAAACTTTCTATTATTCAAACTATTCCAGAGCACAGGAAAAAAAGAGGTGGAAATCTTCTCAATTCATCTTAAAAAGCTAGACTAACCCTAACATCAAAACCACATAAAGACTGCACAAAGAGCCAAAACCGGTTTGGCTCAGTGGATAGAGTGTCAGTCTGCAGACTGAAAGGTCCCAGGTTTGATTCTAGTCAGGGGTATGTACCTTGGTTGCGGGCACATCCCCAGTAGGAGGCATGCAAGAGGCAGTTGATCGATGTCTCTCTCTCATCGATGTTTTTAACTCTCTATCCCTCTCCCTTTCTTTCTGTAAAGAATCAGTAAAAATATATATATATTTTAAAAGACTGCACAAAGAAAATTATGAACCACTATGACTTGTACATATAGATTCTGAAATCATATAAACAAAATAAATACTACTTGAATTTAGCAAGCAATTAAATAGTAACCAAATAGAGTTTACTCTAGAAATGTGGGAATGGTTCAGTACAGAAAAAATATAACAATATAATTCATTAAATTCATAAATTAAAAGGTCAAAAACTACATAATTTTTATCATTAGATCCACCCAAAAAGCATTTGGTAATTTCCATCTTCTTGCCTAAAGATCATGAAGCAATAGAAAATATAAACTCATAAAATACCAAAGACATTTCCATTACAACAGAAACAGAGAAGCCTAATATTCCCCAATTTTTTAATACTGTTTTGAAAATCTAGCTAATGCAATAAGAAAAATAAAAGTGATGTAAATATTGGAAAAGAAAATGTAAATTGTAATTATCTCAAATATTATGCTTGTATATTATGACAAGAAATGTTATCATTAATAACAGATCCCAGTAATGGAAAGGAATATGGAATAAGTAAATTTTTAAATCCATAGCTTCCCTTTATATTATCATAAGCACGTAAAAAAAAAAAGTAGAGATATAGTACCATTGACAAAAATGTTTAACATGCAAGATTTATTCTTTCATTTAGCACTAAATTTTTTTCCTGATACAGGAGCACAGATTTAAATTTTTCAGTCTTTGAAGTAATGATATATAAAGAAATAAAGGTCTCACTGTAAAATAGTCCATCCTATTACCTCATTCTTCTACCTCAGTGTGTAATCATTAAATTATGTAAAGCTAAATTAATCACAAAGAAAAAAACTTGATGTTTTGAAAGTTGGTGGTTTCAACACAGAACCAGTTCATGTGATATTAAGTAAAGTCATTAAACCATAATATAGTCTATAGATAATATGTTAAAAAATATTTTTCTATTGTAGTAATTATGTTGCTAGAGAAGCATGACATTAAATCATCATTATCAGAACTGAAATTTATTTATTTTATATTTATAACACATCTGACATATTTGATTAACATTGAGTTCATTGCCATTTCAAATAATAATCCTGTCATCCTGCAGGATTTAAGGTCTTGGTTTCTTAAGTATTTAGTGGCAAATCTGGGGAAAAGAAACAGAATGTAGATCAGAGTACTTGGATTAAAATATATGAAAGGAAAAAGATATTATAGGATAATTTTATCAAAATACTTTCTAACTAAAATGATCTTTTGCTGTTGGAATCATCACAGAAAATAAAAAAGAAGCTATAAACTCAGTCTCACTCGGGCCAGTTTGGCTCTGTGGTTGGAGCATTGGCCTGAGGACAGATGGATTCTGTTCAATTCCAGGTCAAGGGCACTTGACTGGGTTGCAGGTTCGATCCCTAGGCACCAGTGGCAGGTGACCAATTGAGACGAGTGGGAGGTGACCAATTGAGGTGTCTCTCTCCAGTCCAAGTCAATCTTTTCCCTCCCCTTCTCTCTTTCTCCACCCCCACCCTCTTTCCTCCTCCTCCCTTTCTTCCACTCTCTAAAAAATCAATAAAAAAAATATCCTCCCATCCTCAGGTGAGGTTTAAATAAAAAACACCCTCAATCTCTATATATGATTCCAAAATTATTTTGTCAGATTATTAATTCATGAAATAGAAATGTTGAGTACCTACTACTATATACAAGGTAGTGTGAGACAATAAGAAACACTGCATTGAAAAAGCTATTTTCTAACATTATTACATCTCAAATGTAATACACATCAATACACATCACGTGGCTGAGAATTAATTGTATTTAACACATACAGAGAGAAATTCTGAGCAATTGAAAAAAATTATACCCTTGAGGAACTCGATTTTTTAAATTACCCTCTCTATTCCCTTAAGTTGATTTCTACTCAACGATTCTTTCCCAGTTTTAAAATGAGATGAGAAGGAAATTTCCTAAGTAAGACCTCATACAAAAGAATAGAAATGTAAGCGAAGGGATGTATTAGCTCTTCAATCCTTGTTTCCATTTGCTCTCAATAGTGCTTCCAATGTTCAGCTTGCTCTCCAAAAATATATTGATTTCTAATTACAAAAAGTACTATAATCTGTTCAGTTCTTACTAAAGTTAGCAAAAAATTGAAACTGAAAAAAAGAATATTAAAAATATTTATTCTAAGTTATATAATGGCACTCACCATAGTAATCATCTGATTCTTTTGGTATAAGATTTTTTTTTAAATAAAGACCACCAACAGGTAGAAAAACTTTCGTCTGCTGTCTTAAGACAATCATTGAGGGAGTTTTTACCAACATGTTTGTTCATTAACTTGAATATTAATTTAAAGAAATGTTGATTTTTCACCTCAATATCCTTTAGAAAAGTAATTTAATTGGGAAAAGAAAAATGCCATGTTACTTCTTCCTTCCAAGAAAAGAAAATGCATTCCTGAGGTGTCTCCCCTCTCCCCCTTTCTCTCTCTCCTCTCCCTTCATATATATACACATATGTATGCATATATGCCCAACAAAATTTGACATTGACCTCTTTTCTCTTGTTTTTGCTGGTTCATTATTCTCAGGATGATTCTCAAACTGCCATGCCTTTCACATTTTATTCAATTCCTCAAGGAATAATTGAGTACCTGAGTGTATTGAGTACCTTCTAGACCCAAAGGAAGATATAAAATAAATATAAGACGGCCTCTGCCCTCCAGAATCCTTCCATCTCTTCCAGGGGGACAAGGCGAAAACACAATTATCATAAAGTAATGTATTAAATAGTGCCAAAATCAATGCACAGGTAACATGCGTTTCATATTTATGCAGAATTTTAGAGCTGCAAAAACACTTCCCTGTATTTACCCTCAGAACAATCTTGTTACGTACACATTGTGAACCCCACCTGAGCAGTGAAGAATCTGAGGGTCAGAAGTTTAACTGCCGTCCCTCAGTCAAATCCATCAAATGAGAGAGTCAAGACTCAAGCCAGAATTCTGAATCTCAGCCCAGTGCTCTTTTCAATATACCTGTATCCGTACAGAAAACCAAGCATTGGGATCCTTCACAGGGCAACAGCTGGCCTCTGCTAGAGGTGGAATTAAAGGAGATCTGATAGGATGTCAGGAAAGCATAAAGCCATCTATCTGGGTGTCCAGCCAAATGTCCAAGTTCATTTTATCCTCAAAATATTTATAAACTTCATTGTCACACATGCAGCACAACTACCATTCCCTCCGTTTTGGTGCCTTTCCCTCCTCAGTTAGAGCTTTGCGCTCAGAAATGGGGGCGTCACATAAAATAAAAAGCTGGGCGCCTCAAGGGATCATACACATCTTAAATCACAAATATAAACCTTAAAGGTATGGTTTCCACTCGTTCTTATACATTGTGTCCACCCTCAGCACCGGAGAAGGTAACTCTCCCATCTCATAGCTTTTCTGGAATTCTTGCATCAACCAACCACTTCTTTTAAAGTGTCAGTGGCCGCCGACCCTGGCCCACACCCCACAGGCTCACCCCAGTTTTGCCGGCAGACCCGAATCCCTGCCCAGACCCTTCCCCGCCCTCCCAGCAGCGGATACGGTACCTAATTCAGGTTCTGCAGGTGCCGCGGCGGCGGCGGCGGGGCTGTCACACGGCGCCAACGGGGAAAAAAATAAATAAAATGTGACCTTTGGACTCCGTCTCGGTACCTCCCGCTGGGCACGCCGCGCCGTTCCGAGCCCGGGAAAGGGGCTCCCCGCTCAGGCACGCGGCTGCGGGCAGCCAGGTCCGGAGCAACGCCTCTGACAGACAAGCAGAAGGATGCTGGGCGCCCGGACGCGCATCACCGCGCCCCATACTCCTCCTGCCGGCCGCAGGGGACTCGGTCTGACAACCAGTCCATCCCGCCGCCTCACAGGCGGGTCCGGCCCAGCCGGACCTCACGCAGGACCCGGATGAAGCTCGTTGGCGGCGGAGCCGACAGCGAAAAAACAAGGCCACCCGCTCCCGGTGCCCATCGCCGCCAACCCTGAGACCTCCGCGGCTGGACCGCAGAGAAGCGTTTCTATGGAAACCCCCGGGGACCACGTGACGCGGCTGTAGGCCCAATGGCCTCTCAGCTGGGTCCGCGACGCCGCCTCGCGCCGCCCTTCGGACCCGCCCCCCGCCCCCGCCTCCTTCGCTCCGCCCCGCCCCCTTCGCTCCGCCCC
>PVJN01030807.1:5127-25467 GCA_004026805.1 Lasiurus borealis | reverse complement strand
GACTTTGTATATTTCATTCCATTCCCTTCTAGCCTGACAAGTTTCTGTTGAGAAGTCAGTAGCTAGTCTTATGGGGGTTCCTTTGTAGGTAACTTTCTGTTTCTCTCTGGCTGCTTTTAAGATTCTTACTTTGTCGTCGGTGTTTGCCAATTTAATTATAATGTGCCTTGGTGTCGGTTTGTTGGGGTTCATTTTGCTTCGAACTCTGTGAGCTTCTTGGATTTGTGTGGCTTTTTTCTTTTCTATACTGGAGAAATTTTCTGTCATTATTTCTTCAAGCACATTCTCTAATCCTTGTTCAGTTTCCACTCTTTCTGGAACCCCAATTATATGGATGTTGTTTTGTTTCATGTTATCCCAAAGTTCCCTCAGGCTCTCCTCTTGCTTTTTAACTTTTTTTTCTAGAAGCTGCTGTACTTGGGTATTTTTTCCTCCCGTGTCTTCTAGCTCACTGATGCGGTCCTCTGCTTCTTCTAGTCTACTTTTGATGCTTTCTATCGAGTTCTTTATGTCATTGTTCATTTCTTCTTGTTTATTCTGCACCTCATCTAGTTTCTTCTGCGTTTATTCTTGCTGCTTCTTCACTTCCTCTAGGGTCTTTTTCATTTCCTCTAGGCTCTTCTTCCCTTTGCTAGGCTCTTATCCATATTGTCGAATTTGTCTTCCAATCTTTTAAGCCAGCTTATGATCGCTTCTCTGAACTCTTTCTCTGGCTGGCTTGTTTCTGCTTCTATTTCATTTGCTTCCTTTTCTGGTGAAACCTGCCTTTCTGTCTTATGTGGGCTGTTTCTTTTTCTGCCCATGGTCTTTCTTCTCCCGGTGTCTGGCTATGTAGTTCTCTCTCCTACGTTGATTGAGAAGCACAAACTACAACACGACCAGGTACAGCACGCAAGGCGTTGAGTAGAAATGTATTTAGGATGTTAATAATCACAAATAAGGTGACCACCAATGAAGGATAAATTAGGGGTAAATAGAGAAGAGGAAAATGAGGAAAAAAGAAAAGAAAGAAATGCCAAATCAAATTGGGAGAGCGAGAGAAAAAAGAAAAAAAAGATAAATGAAAAAAAATAAAATACAATAAAATAAGAAAATAAAAAGGAGAAGGAAAGAGGAAGAAAAAAAGTCAGAGAGAAAAGAAAGCGTATAAGAGAGAAAGGGGGAACAAAATATAGATGTCAAGAGACAACTCCAATAGAACTGTCACCAATCCCAATAAAGGTCAGCAACCAGTACCTAGAGCTTAATGGAAACTGCAAATAGCAACTGGTATCGAGGGAGGTGAGGGAAAAGAGAGGTAGAAAATAAAGCAAGCAAAAACAAAATAAAACAAGTAGAATAAACTAAAAGAATCTCACCAGAAATTTCAAAAAATCGATATAATCACTTTTTAGGCAAACAGCAACGAAAGGACTTAGAGAAAAAAACAACTTTTTGGCTAATGAAGGCAATAAGAGAGGTTTGTGTGGATTTGTAGTAGGGGATTTGAAATTAGATATATAAATGGGGTGAAATTTTAACTAGGTAAAGGGAAAGAATAGGGAGAGTCTAAAGTTGGAAAAGGGAAAGAGAACATAGACGACAAAATGGGGAAAATTAGGAGGAAGGTGTTGGCATAAAGGTAGAGTTGAGTTGGAGTAATATTATGCTAAAGGAAAGATGAAAATAGAATGTAGAACTCTAATCCCGAAATAAAATAAATAGAAAACAAAATGACACTTTTTTCCCCCAAAAGTAAAGTACTAATATTAAATAATAATACTAGTTTAAAACAAAAATGCCATAGTTAAAAAGGAAAAATCAATTGATGCAGAAAGAGAAAAAATGGTCTTTTAATTAAAATATGTGAAAATGAAAAATAAAATCAAGAAAAGAAAGAAAAAAAAAGAAAAAGAAAAAAATTAGGATGCTCCTTTACTTCCACTATTATTCTGTGTGTCATCCACTGGGTGGCAGTGTTTCAGAATTGATCTCTGAGACAAAGCAGGGGACCTCTCTAGGCTGTGCTCAGATTCTGCTACTCTGTGGTTCTCAAAGCCAGTTTGTGGGGGTTTTGCAGCCGGGACACTGTAATAACTCCCAGGCTGTCCTTCTGCCCCAGAAAAGAAAGAAAAGAAAAGAAAAGAAAAAAAGAAAAAAGGAGTCGTTTTCCAGAGCTCTCCTCAGTCAACAGCTCAGAGGGTTTGCCTCCACACTTAGGGATCACGCCCTGCCCACCTCTGGGAGCCTCTCCAGTGGCAGCTTTCCCGAAGCCAGGCTCCCAAGGCGTACGCGTCTCTGTTGTGCGGGGGTAGGAGACCTCACCCCGACCTGGGCGAAATCTGACCCTTCCTTGCGCTGCGCGGATCTCTGAATCAGCCGCCCGCGGGTCCGCGCTGCCTGGAAAGCCTTGCTCTGTGTCCCCGGCTGCTCGGTGGGTGCCTCCATCAGCCACAGCTTCCAGACCTCCCTTTTATCCCAGGCGCAGTCTGACCTCACCGTGTGCTCAGTGGATCTCTGAGTCCGCTGCGTGTCCGTGGATCTCTGAGTCCGCTGCTTGTCCGTGTCGATTGGAGAGCAGAGTTCTGGGTCCCCGGGTCCCCAGCTGCTTGATGTGTGCTCAGCTGCCGGCTTCAGATGGCTGCAGACATCTACCTCCCTCTGAAAGATGGCGCGGTCTCCATGTTCGTGCTGGGGGCTCAGGCGGGCAAAAACCCCTTGGCAGTGGGGCTGCCCGGCTGGGAGAGCCCCGTCCAGCAGTTCCACGCCTTCTCCTGGAGGATAACTGGCTCTTAACTTGCCACCAAACACTCCCAGTGTGACTCTCAGCCGCTCTCTCTCCTTCTGCCCAGCGACAAAGCTCCAGACGCGTCTGTTTACTCCGCCGCCATTTTCTCTCTCTGGTAACTTTTAAATAAAGCTTTAAGTAGTCTTTTTGTGAAAGAGCTGATAGCTCTGCCCTCTCCAGACACCTTTGAAATCAGAAATAGAAGATCTGGTGGATTTTTGGAAATTACAGATTTTCGATCTTCAAAACAAATTATGTATTTTATGAGTTGAACAAGAAACCACATTAAAGACAACCATGGCACTCTTTTTTCAGCGTTATTTTTAAAAGTACCTTTTTATATTTCAATTTCTTTATAATTTTGCCTTTTAACCAAATTCTTCTTCATTATAATCTGACTTAAACAAAAAGCATCACCCACACACTTGCAGATCTGCAGGCTTCTAAAGCTGACATGGGCTCTACACACAGTTAATCTTACTCCCAGCTTTGGTTCTGTTGTATCCGATCAGGCAAACACTTCTTTTCCAGATTTCTATCTTTGTCTCGAGTGCCATTTAATGCCGAACTTTGGGCGCCATTTAACGACAGTGGTCTTGATCTGGCATCTCGAAGGGTTCTGGAAACCTGGAGAAGGGGCTGTGCATAAATGAAGTAAAAATCCAGAGACGAAATTTAATTTTGAAAGGTATTGGGGGGAGGGGGAAATGGCAGAGGAGCCTGGCTAAAGAAACCAAGTTCTCTTTATCTCAGGACCCCTTGCTTTAAAAAAATAATAATAATAAAAAAAATATATATATATATATGTTGATTTTTTACAGAGAAGAAGGGAGAGAGATAGCCAGAAACATTGATGAGAAAGAGACACTTATCAGCCTCCTCCTGCATGCCCCCCACTGGAGATGTTCCCAAAACCAAGGCATATGCCCCTGAGCAGAATTGAATCAGGGACCCTTCAGTCTGTAGGCCAATACTCTATCCACTGAGCCAAACTGGTTTTGGCAGGACCCCTTGCTTTTTATTAACACTATTTATCCTAAGGCAAGGTGGAGATATACACTTTAAAGGCCAGGGTTAGTCTACAGAATCCATTGTCAGATTGGGGAATTATCTTTGGCTGTTTAGGTGTTTGGCCAGGAGGAGGCAATAACATGTAGATTAAGATATCCTGAGCTGTCTGGCAGCAAGCAATCATCCTTTTCAGGTTTGGGGAAATTCCTTTAACCATCCCAGATGATTCAGCCCTTGCTGACATCCTGGAATTGGCTTCTGGCACAGGACTCTTCATCAGACCCACTAAAGCTAAGACTCTCATGTATTCTTGGCTCTCATTCTGGGCCCCTGTCTTATAAACTGTTTTACTAACTTTATTCAACAAAGAATTAATTCTATCAAGCTCATGGTGTTGTGGGGTGACTTCCACAACCAGTTGCAAATGACCATGAAGGCTGCTAAGCTGGTAATAAGCAAACAAGGGGCTTGGGATCTCTCAATCCTGCTCCTCACAGGACTGCCACCTCTACCCAGGAGCCCAGGTAAGCCTGATGCGGGGGGGGATGGAGGGTGGTATGTGCAAGGAAATTAATTTCCTGCTCGATGCTGGAGCCACCTTCTCTGTACTCCTCCCAAACCCTGGCAAACCATCCTCGGAGGTTGTAGCCATTACAGGCAGGTCTGTAGCCAAGAAAGAGATATTTTTCTCAGCCTTTAGGGTACAGCTGGGGTAAATTGTCCCTTTCCTACGTCTTCCTGATCCTACAAAAAGTCTCACATTCACATAAGAAATACTGTCCCCTCAAGCCTAAGGCTCTAGAACAGTGGTTCTCAACCTTCCTAATGCCATGACCCTTTAATACAGCTCCTCATATGGTGGTGACCCCCAACCATAAAATTATTTCCGTTGCTACTTCATAACTGTAATTTTGCTACTTTTATGAACTGTAATGTAAATACTGTATCTGATATGCAGGATGTATTTTCATTGTTACAAATTGAACATAATTAAAGCATAGTGATTAATCACAAAAACAATATGTAACTATATATTGTGAAATATTTATTTCTAAATACAAATAAATGAAATTTTGTCTTGAATCATGGTGTAGCATGGGTAACAGTCTTAATATGACAACAGTAAACTACATTGCTACATTTTGCTATACCGAGGAGTGTGTGTTGGTTCCTAAGACCATGGGAAATAGGTGTTTTCTAATAGTCTTAGGCGACCCCTGTGAAAGGGTCATTTGACCCCCAAAGGGGTTGAGACCCACAGGTTGAGAAGCTCTGCTCTAGAAGGACTCAATATTCTAATAGGCCACCTATTTTAGAAGCCCAAGGTTTATTGAAACCTTGGTATCTTAGGGGTACAAGAGCTTAATAGAGGGGGAGGACTAGTTCAGGACTTATAAATAAGGCAGTGATTCCTACCCAGCCAATTGTCTCTAACCCTTATGCTTTACTTGCCCAAATTCCAGAAAACACAAAGTGGTTTATAGTAACTCACACTCCCTGTTTGCCTTTAAAAGATCCCAATAATCAAAGCCTTCAGCTAATATGGTCAATACTGCCCCCAGAGCTCTCGGGAATAGCCCTCATTTATTTGGGCAGGCCTTTAAACAGTCCAAAAAGCCCTTTAACAGGCACCATCTTTAAGTCTCCCCACAGGTCAGCAGCATCAACTCCTAGATCTGTCTGTCTACAGGGTGCCTTAAATGCCAGCACAGGAGGACAAGGCTGCATTGCCATCAGATTTCTACTCATGTGTATCTCTAGATGACTTGAAACTTCTCTTTCAAAGGGAAGTGCTAGATAAGGAACATTTTTTCTGGTATCTATACTAATAAGAGCCTAGGTGGCCCTTGCACCCTCGCACCCTCACATTATCACAAGATAGCCACCCCATACTATCACAAGATGGCCACTCATACCTTGTCACAAGATGGCCAGCAGGAGAGGGCAGGTGAGGGAGATCTGGCCAGCAGGGGAGGGCAATTGGGGGCAATTGGGCCAGCAGAGGAAGGCAGTTGGGGGTGATCAGGCCATCAGGGGAGCTGTTGGGGGTGATCCGGTTGGCAAGCAGAAGTGGTTAGGGGCAATCCGGTAGCCAGGCAGGTGAGTGGTTAGGAGCCAGCAGTTCCAGATTGTGAGAGGGATATCAAACTGCTGGTTTAGGTCAAATCCCTGGAGGATCATGCCTGAACCAGTAGTCAGACATCCCCTGAAGGGTCCCAAA
This sequence comes from Lasiurus borealis, assembly GCA_004026805.1. Lineage (NCBI taxonomy): Eukaryota > Metazoa > Chordata > Mammalia > Chiroptera > Vespertilionidae > Lasiurus > Lasiurus borealis. The sequence continues at coordinate 19,468 of PVJN01030807.1, read as the reverse complement.
TTGGAGAGGAGGCAGGCTGGGCTGAGGGACACTCCCCTCCCCTAGTGTACAAATTAAATGCACTGGCCTTCTAGTTTCTAGATAAACAAATGTTTTCATTTTCTGTCTTTTTATAAGTGTCATCTAAACCTATGTCTGGTACTTCTCTGCCCTTGATGGGAGGTAGAAATCACATGAGATGCTGCCACTTTTACATCTTTTTTAGTATCCCTAATGTAGCAAATTTTCAGCCATACTGGCTTCCCAAATCCCTAACTAAGTATGTTATAAGCAGCCCAATTCAGAGTCAAATAATCTCAAGTAATGTATATCTCCCACATCTCTTTCATAGTAAAATGTGCTAAACTTTAATCTACAGGACACCTTATGCTAACACTACCACTAACCAGAACTACTTCTCAAGCCTCTAAAGAATATTATTCACAGAAAAGACCTTGATTGAGCAAGGCAAAGTCTGTGCCATAAATAACACTTCTAGCTGCAAGCAGGTTAGCTAAAGAAAAAGGCCCCAAAGTATAGACTACCATCTCTATTAATTAGCTCCCTGCCTCAGGCCTTGGTTTATACTGTTTTATTATTACTCATCTTTAACCATTTCTTGTTATCTTTCATATACTCCCATATGGAAGCCCTAAAGCTACAAATGGTCCTCCATATAGAACCACAGATGAAGGCCACTGCATCCATCATCCATGGACTCTTAGTTAACTAATTTTTCATGAAAATCTGACTGCCACCCCTCCCCACCAAACTACAATCCCTTTGCCAGCAGGAAACAATCAGAATGACTCCTTGTTCATTGTCCCCAAAGGCAGTTGGGATTTCCTAAAATCAGAGGAGGGACTGAAACAGAAAATTTTGGGGTGAAAAAGACAGATTTTTAGGGAATTTTAGAAATTAAGGGGACCATAGGGGAAGTACAAGGCTGCAGAACAGCAGAAGGTATATTTCCATAGAATAGGGAAGCTGAAACAAGTGCATTTCCATAGAAGGAAGGAGCTGGGAACAGCAAAAGCTCTCTATTTACAAAATAAAGAGAATGAAGCCCTTCATCCAGAAGGAGAAGAAGAAAGCCCAAAGGGAATAGGAAATTTGTAGGGAATGGCTATAGGGTCAAGCCTTGATTGGCCTGTGGCAGAGTCACAAACAAGTCCCAGCTTTAACCCTTTCCCCCTGAGAATTGTCAGTTCACTCCTTTTCTATGCCCTGATTTTATTATATTCATTAATTTTATTCTGTCCGACAGATATTTTATTCACTTGATTTTTAGATTCACTTGTTGATAGATATGTACTTGTTGTTCATAACTTTTTATCTTTTACCTTTTTCTTCTTCCTCTTCTAAAAGAGTACCTTTCAGCATTTCATATAATACTGGTTGGAGTTGATGAACTCCTTTAGCTTTTTCTTATCTGTGAAGCTCTTTATTTGTCCTTCAATTCTGAATGATAGCTTTGCTAGATAGAGTATTCTTGGTTGTAGGTTCTTGCTATTCATCACGTTGAATATTTCTTGCCTCTCCCATCTGGTCTCCATAGTTGACAATTGGAAGGGTACTCCCTTGTAGGTAACTAACTGTTTTTCTCTTGCTACTTTTAAGATTATCTTTGTCTTTTGCTCAAAAGACACCCCTTGGTGTGGTTCTCTTTGGATTCCTTTTGTTTGGGCTCTATGTGCTTCCTGCATCTGTAAGTCTATTTCTTTCACCAGGTGAGGGAAGTTTTCAGTCATAATTTCTTCAAAATAGGTTTTCAGTATCTTACTCTCTCTCTTTTTCTGGCACCCCCGTTATTCTGATGTTGGTATGCTTGAAGCTGTCCCGAAGACTCCTTACACTATCTTCAACTTTTTGGATTCTTTTTTCTTTTTGCTTTTCCAGTTTAGTGTTTTCTGCTTCTTTGTATTTCAAATCTTTGACTTGATTCTTATGTTCCTCTAGTCGGCTGTTAGGTTTTGTATAATATTTTTTATTTCAGTCAGTGTATGTTTAATTTTTAGTTGGTCCTTTTTTTTATCTCTAGTTGGTCCTTTTTCATGTCCTCTTGGGTCTCACTAAATTTATCCATCTTTTCTAGGAAATTCCTGAAAAACTTTATTACCACGGTTTTGAACTCTATATCTAGTCATTTGTTTTCCTCCATTTCTTTCATTTGTGATCTCTTTCTTTGTGTCTACATTTTTGCTGCTTCCCTGAGTTGGTAGGGTAGCTTTGTGTGCTAGGTGTCCTATATGGCCTAGTAGCTCTGCCTCCCCAGTTATCTGAGGTGTACTCTCTTGGTGCAGCCCTTTGTAGACTGTGTGTACAGCCTTGTTGTAGTTAAGTCTTGATTGTTGTTGGTATCATTGGGGGAATTGACCTCCAAGCCAATTGGTTGTGAGGATCAGCTATGTGTATGCCGGGAGAATTTCTGTGCTAGAGTCAGCCTTATGATACATGTCTTTCAAGATTGCAAAAGCCTCTGTGCTCGGCTTGGATGGGTCAGAGTCTCAAGGCTGAGCAGACAGCCTTGGCTTCCTGTCAGCACTGCCCTACACAGAGACCCCTAGGTCTCAGTGTTCCTCAGTAATGGCTGCAGCCCTCTCTGTGTGCACTCTCACTAGCACACCACCAGACCTCTGCCTTTCTGGCTCCCCTGAGTTTCCATGCATTCCAGGGATGTCGGAAACCAAATATTGTTCTCACTAAATGGATGTAAACAGGAAGCCAGAAGGCTGGTCAACCTTAATTGCTCTGAAAGGTCAGAGCTAATTACTCACTGTTTAGTTGAAACATTATTGGTTGAAGCAACCTTTACCTGTTTGTTTCATGTTAATTTCTGTTTTGTTATTTCCTGCCTAAAGACTAGGGGTGTGTCCCAAAGCCTTAATAAAAGAGAGAAAAAGGCCAGAGCAAGTGGCAGTTCTTTCCACTAGAGGAAGGCTCCCGCCTGGCCCTCCAATATTGCCAAATTAATGCTTTCTGGTCTCTCATTTCGTTTGCATGTGGCCTTCTTCAGAACCCGAACCCTGAACTGGGAACCCTGAATCACGCGGGACGTGGAAAGAGATTCCCACACAGGGACCCACAATGGACACAGAAAAACTCCTTGTCTCTTCATTCAAAAGACTGAGAGTTGCCCTGATGACAGATATATGGAAGAAGAAAACAAAGGCTATGCAAGGGACTAAGGTGTCAACATGAGGTCAGCTAAATAAGTTAATAACTGAAGCCCAGCAGATGTTAGAAAAAGCAAGCAGTGGAAGCTACTCCCTCAACCATGTTTCTGGCTATGCTAGCATTAATTAGCTGCCAGTCTTCTGTAATGTCTTGCACATCCAAGTTCTAGGACTTTGAGTAAATATACACCAGCAGCAAGATAAACTTCTATTTAATAGCTAAAAATGTTAACATGTCTGTAGTTTGTTTTTTGCATTGGCATTGTTTTGTTATTGTTTTTATAGTAGTAGCTTAAAATCAAAAAAGGGGGAAGATATAGGAAGTGGTATAGGGTCAAGCCTCAGATTGACCTGTGGCAGGGCCACTAACAAGTCCCAGATTGGAAGGCAGAGCCCTCTTAGCATAATTAAGCTAACTTTATAGCCCTCTTTAGTTCCTTCCTAGGTAGCTAATGGGTTGGTGGAGGTGCCAAAACAAAGTGAAACTCACAAAAATGTTGTAAACATGTTCATCTGACTATAAAATAAAGCCTCGGTTTGCAGGCTGGGTCTTTCTTTGTCCTCATCCAGGCAGAGGAGATCTCCTGATCCCCATTAGTATTCTCTTGTTTGTCTTCTGTAATCCTTCACTGCCCCTCCTCACGTTCACCCTTGGCTGTGCTGGCATGGCATAGAAAACCATAAGGAAGAAGGAAAGGGGGAGAATCACACATGTCCCATGTGAGGTTTGATCTTTGAGCCCAGGAGTTACTGTAGTAACTAGTCTAAGGGACCAATCAGAGGGGATGTCAAGGCACCAGGATCTGCAGCCTTTATATGTCATAGGGAAAGGAACTCAGTGGGATTCTTTCCCTCTCCCAATGTGGGAGTCTGTACTTGTTCTTCAATAAATCTCTGACTTTGCTATACTTCTCTCTGTCCATGGATTCATTCTTTGACTCTGGTGGACAAAGAATCTGAGTTCCAGCCTAAAAATTCCACTTCACAGTAACTTAGGAGACTGTTCCTCTCCAAATCCTGAGCAAACCAATATGGAGGAAGGTTTCCCTTTATACTCTTTTGGTTATTTTGTCATCTAAAAATGGATGGGACTTCTGGATCTTTCACGAGCTTTGCAAAAAACAAAACAAAACAAAACAAAAAACCCCCATGAATTGAATGGGAGCCTTGAGATCACACCTAAAGGCTGGGCCTGGTGCCAGCACTGATAACCCCACTCTAGGGGTTCATGTGTACTGTTCATGGTTTATGGCTTCTTTAGGTAAATAGGTCTTGCAAGACCAGATAATTAAGGAAGGAGAAGTGACTAGAATATAAGCTAACGAGAATGTACATTAGGTTACTTGTACAGATTCAGAATGCTATCTCCTCCCCCCCCAAATGTCTTATTTTCTTCATCATTTTCTTTTCTTTTCTTCTTTGAAAGAATATATTTTATTGATTTTTTTTACAGAGATGAAGGGATAGGGATAGAGAGTTAGAAACATCGATGAGAGAGAGACATCAATCAGCTGCCTCTTGCATGTCCTCTACTGGGGATGTGCCCACAACCAAGGTACATGCCCTAGACCAGAAGCAAACCTGGGACCTTTCAGTCGGCAGGCCGATACTCTATCCACTGAGCCAAACTGGTTTCGGCATCATTTTATTTATTTATTTATTATATTAAATCTTTATTATTCAGATTATTACATTTGTTTCTCTTTTTTCCCCTCCATAGCTCCCCTCCGCCTGGCTCCCACCCATCCCTCTACCCTTACCTCCCTCCCGTTGACCTCATCCATAGGTGCATGATTTTTGTCCACTCTCTCCCTATATACCCCTCACCCCTTTCCCCCTGAGAATTATCAGTCCAATCCCTTTCTGTGCTCCCGATTCAATTATATTCACCAGTTTATCCTGTTGATCAAATTTTTAATTCACTTAATTTTTAGATTCACTTGTTGATAGATACGTATTTGTTGTTCATAATTTTTTGGCTTTTACCTTTTTCTTCTTCCTCTTCTAAAAGAGTACCTTTCAGCATTTCATATAATATTGGTTTGGAGTTGATGAACTCCTTTAGCTTTTTCTTCTCTGTGAAGCTCTTTATCTGCCCTTCAATTCTTAATGATAGCTTTGCTGGGTAGAGTATTCTTGGTTGTAGGTTCTAGCTATTCATTACGTTGAATATTTCTTGCCACTCCCATCTGGCCTGCATCGTTTCTGGTGAGAAATCAGCTGACAGTTGTATGGGTGTTCCCTTGTAGGTAATTAACTGTTTTTCTCTTGCTGTTTTTAATATTCTCTCTTTGTCTTTTGCTCTTGGTATTTTAATTATGATGTGTCTTGGTGTAGTCCTCTTTGGATTCCTTTTATATGGGGTTCTGTGTACTTCCTGGACTTGTAAGTCTATTTCTTCCACCAGATGTGGGAAGTTTTCAGTCATTATTTCTTTAAATAGGTTTTCAGTATCTTGCTCTCTCTCTTCCTCTGGCACCCCCAAAATTCTGATGTTGGTACACTTGAAGCTGTCTCAGAGGCTCCTTACATTATCTTCACATTTTTGGATTCTTTTTTTCTTCTTGCTTTTCCAGTTGAGTGTTTTCTGATTCTTTATATTTCAAATTTTTTACTTGACTCTTGCCTTCCTCTAGTCTGCTGTTAGGTCTTTGTATAATATTTTTTATTTCAATCAGTGTATGTTTAATTTCTAGTTAGTCCTTTTTCATCTCTACTTGGACCTTTTTCATCTCCTCTTGGGCTCACTAAATTTATCCTTCTTTTTTAGGATATTCTTGAAAAACCTTATAAGCATGGTTTTGAATTGTATATCCAGTCATTTGTTTTCCTCCATTTCTTTTGTTTGTGATCCCTTCCCTTGTCTCAGCATTTTCACTGTGCCGGGAGAACTTCTGTGTTGGATTCAGCCTTATGATACCAGACTTGCAAAACTGCAAAATCCTCTCTGCTGAGCTTGGGATGGGTGGAAACTCAGGGCTTAAGGGACCTCCTTGCCTTCCAGTCGGCCCCACCCTGCATTCTGAGTCTCATGTGACTGGGTAATCACTGGAGTGGTCCCTGTGTGCGCTCTCTCGCAGTGCCTCTAGACTGCTGCTTCTCTGGCTCCCCTGCGCTCTGGGACCATATGAGTCTGGGTTTCCAGAGTTTCACCTGAAACTGAGGTTTAGTGGATTTAGAAGTGGTGCAGTTGAGAGGGTCTGTCTCCCGCCCACTGGTGAAAGCCAGTGGCACAATCAGCAGTCAGTCCTCTGTGAGCAGTGCCGTGCACATCACCAGACTTCTGATCTTTTGTGACTCCCCCAAATTTCCGTGCACTTCTCCCTTTTCACAGTCCAAACTACCCCCCCTCCCGCCGTATGAGTTTCTGCTAGAGCTGGGGTTTAGTGTCATAGGATAAGGGGTTCAATGCCATTGAGAGTCTCCATCTTCCTCCCACCAAAGAAAGCCAGCCAGGTTCTTCAGCATCCGCTCTCTCCATGTGCACGTTGCCCCACCTCAGCTTTTTGCAGCTCCTCTGAGTCTCTGTGATCCCCTATGTATAGTTGTATAATTTCCACGCAGCCCGCTATCCTGTGGTTCTGAATGATGTCCCTTCTGTCTTTTAGTTGTAGTTTTGAAATTATTGTGCGAGGCAGCAGTATAGGTGTTTACCTATGCCGCCATCTTGGATTCTCCCATTTTATTTTTTAAAATTTATTTTATTGAGTTTTTATAGAGAGGAAGGGAGAGGGAAAGAGTCAGGAATACCAATCAGCTGCCTCCTGTACATCCCTCACTGGGGAGTTCCTGCAACCAAAGTACATACATGCCCTTGACCAGAATCTGGGACCTTTCAGTCTGCAGGCCAATGTTCTATCCACTGAGCCACACCGGTTAGGGCTCCCATAGTTTAATAATTTATATATATAAATGTCTAAGTGATCATCCAACCAGCCAGTAAATGTGGTGTGTACTGACCACCTTTGGGCAGATGTTCAACGCAGGAGTTGCCAAGCAGTGGTGGTTATCAGGTGATGTATCCTGGAATCAGAGAGGAGAGAGCCTGATTCCTCCCAGGGCCATATGATTCCACCTTTGGATTATGTTGTTGCTGGGGCACTGTTGGCCCTGAATCTGGTTTACTGCCAAGCTGTGGTGACATAGATACCCTGTGGCACTGCCCCAGGTGCGGCTGGCCAGGGAGAAACCATGGGAGGTTGGCTCGAGGGCATATCCGGCCCATTGCACCCAGTCCCACCCCATCAGTCACCTTCTAATTTCCTTTGAGTGTGTACAAATCCATGCACCAGGCCAATAGTTCACTATTTTAGCTATAGAAAAGAGATTGTTCTACAGTCCCTGGGGCACTGGAGGATGTGCTGTAAGAAGAGAAGCAGGGCTCTAAATATAAGACATTAGAGCTGAGGGGAAGTCATTACTCAGAGAAAAAGATACATTTTAAATACAGGTCAACGGCAGGGCCTATCTCAAGGGAGACTGTGTTACAGGCCCATCTTTGCGAATTCCAGGGCCCATTTTTGTGGGTTCCTGGGCTTATTTTTGTAGGTTTATGGGCCTATCTTTGCAAGGGGATGGTATAAAACAGACCCTGGGACTCACTAGTGTTAAACGTTTCCCAACCTCTAACCCTATAGTAAGGGCTGGTTTGAAATGTAACGTCAGAGCAGTTTCTTTCAGGGTATTATACCTGCTGCTCTCTTGGATCTCAGGCCATTTGAATAAAACACCACAAAGATTCAGCCTTGTCTCTATGCATTGACTTACTCAGGTAGCAAAGGGCTGCAGGATCTTTCTGTCTGGGTCACTGCTAGCTGCACCCTTCCTGGGGGAAGGAGCCTTGTTTGGTCACCTTTTGATGCTTTCCACTTCCCAGCATGAGTAAGGTACTCAGTACATGACTATGATCAAGTGAATGGAATTGGCTTTTTTTCTAGGTAGGATTGTATTGTACAGAACTTTTGAAAGAAACTTTTCAATTCAAATTATAACAGAAGATGGAAAGAAGAATGCAGATGAAACAAATTATTAAGTGTATATTGCATATTACATGCTGTATATTGAAGTTAATCTGAACACTCATGACGTGCAGAGAGGAGAGAAATGCTGGATATTGGTTCTAGGTAAATGCAATCACATCGGGCTCATCCAAATAAGCAAATCATACATTAAAGAGTAAGAATATTCAGGGCATTGTTCATAGCCCTCCAGGAGGTCCCAGAAGCCACCAGTGGCCTGTGGAAGCAGTGTGCTACTCTCTCTCACATAGTCCCAAAAGTGGGTCTCGTTCTGGTTTCTAGAGCTCCATGCAGAATGACAGCGAGGTGTCAGCCATGTTCTTCTTAAAGTTCTCATTACACTGCTTGTTCTGAGCTTCAGTGAACTGACGTTTCCAATGTCCTAGGATTCCTGAGAAAAGCAGCATAACTAATGTTTTCATGAACTTTGTCCATTTTTGTTTGGGTAATCCCTTTACTCTCAATACTTAAATGTCTTTCATAGACATTAGCTCATTGTCCTGCTGCACTGAATGAGAAGTGAAACTAGAGGTCATACTCACCAGGGCACAGTAAGGGCCTTGTAAGCAGAGAGCTGCATTCTGAGCACTGGGGAGGGGCTGGAATCCAGGTCCTGGTTCTCTAACTCTCAGATTTGCATCCTGAGCTCTCTCACCCACCAATTCTTTGTGGCCCCTCAGGACACCTCACAGTCAATGTAAGTTCACTGGATTTCATTTTCTTATCTTCTCTTTCCAGATCCCTGAGCACTGATGTGAGTGGTTGCCTCCTCAGAGTGCTGTCTGCTCCTCCTATTTGTAGCTTTATTCAGGCAGAATTTATAGTTAAATACAAGGGGAATTCTCCTTTCCAACTTGAATTATCATTTCTATTAATATATGACCAAGTTCAAGCAATCTATATAAAAGGCTAATATGCTGAATATCCTTCTCATCTTCCCTCTGGTCTGGTAGCTAATAACTTGCTTTATAGCCAGGTGGAAACATTTTAAACTTTAACCAAATGTTTGTGAAGTGTTTTCACATGCCTCATCTCATTTGATCCTCACAGAAGTCCTGGAGTAGGTAGATAGGAGACTTAGTGGAATCCTATTTTCTTTTCATTAGTTGGAAAATGGAGATTTAGAAAACTTAAAAACTTGACCCAACTGAAAAGAAGTAGGAAATGGTGGACCTTGAAAGTGACTTCAGGTTTTCTCACTGCACAGAATATAGTCAGACACTATTGCAGTTAATATTTTACCCTTTGTTCTTCCTGTGTGATCTACAATAATAATCTGCTTCATGTTGATATTTACTGCTGTGTTGCTGACAATCACCTGAAAGAAAATTGGGGTGCTTCACTGGGCTGGAAAAAGTTTTAAAAACTATATTATATTGATTTTTTACAGATAGGAAGGGAGAGGGATAGAGAGTTAGAAACATCGATGAGAGAGAGACATCGATCAGCTGCCTCCTGCATACCCCCTACTGGGGATGTGCCCACAACCAAGGTATAAGCCCTTGACCAGAATTGAACCTGGGACCTTTCAGTCCACAGGCCAATGCTCTATCCACTGAGCCAAACTGGTTTTGGCTGGGCTGGAAAAAGTTTAGCTACAACAGAAAGCATTTGTAACTTAATTTTTATAATATACTATTATACATAACTAGAAGCCAGTGCATGAATCCATGCACCTTGAAAGTTACTGCAGGCCCTGAGACTGCGGAGGGCACAGTAGCGGGTATTAACCCATCCTCTGAGCCCCTGCCGGGCCCCTCCTGCTGTGGCCACAGTCCCCTATCTGCCATAGCTCTGCTCCCACAACCACGTCTCACACTCACTGATGGCACCAGCCTATCTTGCACTCACAGCTGGTGCTGGCAGTGGGTGCGAGTGGGGCCATCACTAGTAGTGGGTGTGAGCAGTGGCTGCCAGATCAGATTGCCCCACAGGAGCAGGGGAAAGTGGAATAGCCCTTAGGGGTGATCAGGGCTGACAGCCCACAATCACATCCAATAATGGTGCCAAGTGATTTGAGCCAGCACTGGGGGACAGCAGTGGGTTTGAGTGTCAACTCCAGTGTTGGCAATGGGTGCAAGTGAGATCAGTGCTGGGCAGCAGTTGCGAGCACCAGCTGGGACCATGGCATGTGGGAGCAAAGAATCTTATATAACTATCAAAGGCTTGCCTCAATGACAGCGACCAGTACCCTATCTTAGTCTGGCATTCCCACTCACCTGCTCCACCATACTGCTGCAGGCAATGCCTGCCATGTTCAGTGCATGGCCACTGGTGGTCAGCACACGTCACAGCAACTGGTTGTTCAGTTGTTCCACCTTTCAATCTATTTGCATATTAGCCTTTGATTATATAGGATTATTAATAATGAACTACAAAATTTAGTAATGACTGAATACTATAATTGTGCTGCATTCATTTTCCTTAAGCATCTTATGCACAGGTGCACCATTTCTCTCCACTAATACTAACAACTGATTATAGCATCATTAGTTTTTTTTTAAATTTATTTATTGATTAAGGTATTACATATGTATCCTCATCCCTCTATTAACTCCTCAAACCTCTCCCACTCATGCTCTCACCCCCCTGGAGTTCATGTCCATCAGTTAGGCTTATATTTATGCATACAAGTCTTTTGGTAGATCTCCTCCATTCTCCCACCCTCCCCTACCTTCCATCTGAAGTTTGGCAGTCTGATTTATGCTTCTCTGTCTCTGGATCATCTATCCCTGTTCATCAGTTTATGTTGTTGATTATATTCCACAAATGAGTGAGATCATGTGGTATTTGTCTTTCTCTGACTGGCTTATTTCACTTAGCATAATGCTCTTTAGTTCCATCTATGCTGTTGCAAATGATAAGAACTCATTTTTTTATGCAGTGAGGTATTTCATTATGTATATGTACCACAGTTTTGTAATCCACACATCTGCTGATGGGCACTTAGGCTGTTTCCAAAACTTAGCTATGGTGAATTGTGCTGCTATAAACATAGGGGTGCATATATCCTTTCTGATTTGTGTTTTTAACTTCTTGGGATATATTCCTAGAAGTGGGATCATTGGATCAAATGGGAGCTCCATTTTTAGTTTTTTTGTGGAAATTTTATACTGTTTTCCATAGTGGCTGCACCAGTTTGCATTCCCACCAGCAGTGCAAAAGAGTTCCTTTTTCTCCACATCCTCACCAACACTTATTGTTTCTTGATTTGTTGATGATAACCATTCCAACAGGTGTGAGATGGTACCTCATTGTTGTTTTGATTTGCATCTGTTGGATAATTAATGACTTTGAGCATGTTTTCATATGTCTGTTGGCCTTTCTTCTGTCCTCCTTCTAAAAGTGTCTATTTAGATCTGTTGCTCATTTTTTTTTATTGGATTGTTTACCTTCCTTTTGTTAAGTTGTATGTGTTCCCTATAAATGTTGGAATTTAAACCTTTATCGTTGATGACATTTGCAAATATCTCTCATGCAGTGGGCTTTCTTATTGTTTTGTTGATGGTTTCCTTTGCTGTGCAAAAGCTTTTCATTTTGATGTAGTCCCATTTGTTTATTTTCTCTTTAGCTTCCTTTGCCCTAGGAGCAGTATCAGTAAAGAAGTTCCTCTGGCATATATGTGAGATTTCTCTTCCTGTGGATTCCTCTAGTATTTTTATGATTTCCCATCTTAAGTTTAAGTCCTGTATCCATTTTGAGTTTAAATCCTGTATCCATTTTGTATGGTGTAAATTGGTAGTCTAATTTCATTTTTTTTGCATGTATCTGTCCAATTTTCCCAACAAATTTATTGAAGAGAATGTCTTGACTTCATTTTATGTTCATGACTCCTTTGTCAAATATTAATTTGGCATAATGGTTTGGGTAGATTTCTGAATTCTCTATTCTATTTTATTTTTGATCTATGTCTGTTCTTGCGCCAGTACCAGGCTGTTTTAAGAACAGTGGCTTTATAATACAGGTTGATATCTGGTATTGAGATCCCACCTACTTTGTTCTTCTTTCTTAAGATTGCTGTGGTTATTCAGGGTCTCTTTTTATTCCAGATGAATTTTTGGAAAATTCGTTATAGGTCTGTGAAATATGCCATTGGTATTTTAATGTGGATTGCATAAATCTGTATTTTGTTTTGGGTAGTATGGGCATTTTAATGATTCTACCAATCTATGAACATGGTATGTTCTTCCATTTGTTTATGTATTCCTCTATATATTTTTTCAGTGTCCTGTAGTTTTTCGCATATAAGTCTTCTACCTCTTTAGTTAAGTTTATTCCTACATATCTTATTTTTTTTGATGCGATGGTAAATGGGATTGCTTTTTTAGTCTCTCTTTCTATTGGTGTAAAGAAATACCAAAGATTTCTTGGCATTAATTTTGTATCCTGCTACATTGCCAAATTCATTTATTAAGTCTAATAATTTTTGGTGGAGTCTTTAGGGTTTTCTGTGTACAATATCATATTATCTGCAAATAAGGGCAGTTTTACTTCTTCTTTTCCAATTTGGATGCTTTTTATTTCTTCTTCTTGTCTGATCGAAATGGTTAGTATTTCCAGTACCATTTTGAACAAGAGTAGTGAGAGTGGGCATCCCTGTCTTGTTCCTGTTCTTAGGGAAAATGGTTTTAGTTTTGTCAATTGAGTATGATGTTGGCTTTGGGATTTTCATATATGGCTTTTATTATGTGGTGGTATGATCCTTCTATTCCTACCTTGCTGAGTGTTTTGATCAAGAAGGGGTGTTGGATTTTGGCAAATGTTTTTCCTGCATCAATTGATATGACTATGTGATTTTTATCTCTCAATTAATTTGTTTTATGTGACATTTCACATTTATTGATTTGTGGATATTGTACCATCCTTGCATTCCTGGGATAAATCCTACTTAGTCATGGTGTATGATCTTTCTGATGTACTGCTGGATCTCATTTGCTAGAATTTTGTTGAGGATTTTGGCATCTACGTTCATGAGGGGTATTGGCCCATAATTCTCTTTCATTGTGTTTTCTTTATCTGGTTTTCGTATAAGGGTGATGCTGACTTCAAGAAGATGCTTGGAAGTATTCTTTCCCCTTGAATTTTTTTGAATAGTCTGAGGAGGATAGGTTTTAGTTCTTCCTTGAATGTTTGGTATAACTCCTCTGTGAAACTGTCTGGCCCCTGACTTTTGTTTTCTGGGAGCTTTTTGATGACTGCTTCAGTTATTTCCATAGTTATTGGCTGACTGAGATTTTTAGAATCTTCCAATTGACTTTTGGAAGGTTTTATTTTTCTAGGAATATGTCCATTTCCTGTAGGTTGTCTAGTTTGCTGGAGTAGAGTTGTTCAATACTATTTTTTAACTATCCTTTGTATTTTGGTGGGATCTGTTGTTATTTCGCCTCTCACATTTTTTATTTTGTTTATATGAGTCCTCTCTCTTTGCTTCTTGGTGAGCCTGGATAGAGGTTCATCAATCTTGCTTATCCTTCCAAAGAATCAGCTCCTGGTTTCATTGATCTTTTGTATTGTTTTTTGGTCTCTCTGCCATTTATTTCTTCTCTGATCTTTATTATATCCTTCCTTCTGTTCACTCTGGGCTTTTATTGTTGCTCTCATTGTAATTCTTTGAGTTGTATAGTTAGATGATTTACTACCATTTTTTTCCTTGCTTTTTGAGGTAGGCCTGTAGAGCTATGAACTTTCCTCTCAGGACTGCTTTTATTGTGTCCCATAAATTTTGTATTATTGTGTTTTTGTTGTTATTAGTTTCCAGGATGCTTTTAAAAATATCTTCTTTGATCTCTTTGGTAACCCAGTCATTATTTAATAGCATGCTATTCAGCTTCCAAGTGTTTGAGATTTTTGGATTGTTTTATTGTAGTTTATTTCTAATTTTATGACATGGTGGTCTGAGAAGATGCTTGGTATTATTTTAATCTTCTTGAATTTGCCTCTTTTTTATTATTTTATTTTTTATTATTTTATTTTATTTTTTTAATTAAATCTTTATTATTCAGATTATTACATTTGTTTCTCTTTTTTCCCCTCCATAGCACCCCTCCACCCAGCTCCCACCCCTCCCTCTGCCCTTAGCTCCCTCCCATTGATCTCATCCATAGGTGTATGATTTTTTTCCAGTCTCTCCCTGTACACCCTTCACCCCTTTCCCCCTAAGAATTAACA